>JAYEVI010000102.1:0-300000 GCA_036346575.1 Dendrocalamus sinicus | reverse complement strand
TTACTTTTTAATTTTTAAAAATAGGTTTTAAATTCCAGAAAATTCAGAAAAGCCAAATAAAATCCAATTACTTTAAAATAATTAATTTGAATTTAAATTTTTCCAGAAAGCAAATTTTTGGGATGTGACACTTGTATTTCTCTCTCCTTTTGAACTATTCTGGAGCTGATAAACATAGTATAAATATCATTATGTGGTTTGATGAGACAGTTACCAGTTAGTTAATTTTGTTTAACTGTGGCAGTTATTAGGGAGTGATTGCAGCACCCTTAAAAGGGCCTGACGACATCTAGAAAAAGACATAAAATTCCTCCTCCATTCTTTCATCTCATCTCTGGATAGTTGTGTTGTAGTATCAAGCTGCTCAACCATGCTAGCCTTTCTTCCCGGTATACACCAGGAAGGGAGGAGAACGAAATCTCCAAAACATTGCCCAAGAGAGAACCTGCACGGGGTGACAATAAGTTTTCTTGGCAGCGCAACCTACATGACCACTTGACTTCTTCCTCAATGTCGACTGCTTCCACGACTACATCGAGCCTACGCTACTTCCTGTTCTTCATCAGACACAATTGCAAATCATTTATGCGATCGATCGACTTTGTTATAATATTTCTCTTGTGTATTTTTTAGAGTACAATGAGTAACCTGCTATTAGATTCATTTATTATATCACTAGTTATTTGTGTTATTTACCTCATAGTAAATTCTATAATTAAAAATATTGCCCACATTCCAACAGTGCCTAACCAAGCTCCGCCATGGTCATCATTGTGCCTCAACCATATGCTCAACCTATGCCACAACTTTGGCCCTGCACCCATGCCTGATCTACGTCTAGCCCCACTTGAACTTGGAGAAGTGACCTCACCTCGACGGTGACAAAGAGAATGACCCGACGGTGGTGGTAGGATCTGCTACAACATTGTTTGGTGGTGGCAGGGTCTGCTACAACATTATTTGGTGGTGGCAACTAAAAAAACCTGATAGGATGAGGGGATAATGGGAAACCATATAACTACATGACTAACAAAATGTATTTTTTTTAACATTAGATGTATAGTCATACTTTAAATCAAATACTCCATAAACCGGCTTCAATTACCAGAGCATACAATTTCTGCCATGAAAGTAAAAATACACATGCATCTCAATGCACATGCTGCCACACATCTCAATAAAAGGCTTACTAATTTTGTAGCATACATGACAATCAGATCATCTCTTATGACATTTGCAGCAAATTTGGTACATTTTTTAGACAATCGAACTACCATTCATTTCTAGCCGAGAAGGAAACGAATGCATATGGTTAAAAAAATCACCTAGCTGGATTTGTATCTTTTGCCATTGCATTATAGTGATACCTTGCCACGCTCTCTTGGCCACCGGATCCGAAAAAGCAATTGAAATCGGGCATTCCAACCGAAGTTACATTCAAAAAATTACCGCATCAGTGTCTGCAGTCCTGAACCAACTTCTTGCTTCATCTTCTTATCAAGCATCAGGCCACAAGATACTAAGTGGAATGGCATATCGATGTACTGATTAGATCTGAACACACGTTCATTTAGGCAACAGATGGTACACACTAATCTCAGAACCAAAAAAAGGTTGTGAGGTTTCATATACTTCGGTTTATCTATGAAAAGATGCATATCTTCATTCTTCAACACCCGACATCATATATTTAGAACACAGATTTGTGAATGGTATTAGTAAACTAACAGTGGGCGTGCAAACAACAAATGTTGTGTCTAATCTTATGCTAATCGAAGGTGTAAACTATGAACAAACATGGCACAATTATGAAAAGCTAGCTAGTTAGTACATCATCATGTATTACCGGTACTAGCAATCAGAAGACATTAGCGGTAGGCGCTATGTTGCTGATGGCCAAGAGTGCATACCATACTAATGACTGCTGATGGTCGTTACATCGACGATCTTGATGTTGTAGTGGAATATGTTTTTGGCGACAGGCGTCTGGCGTGTAGCAGGGGCGCTCCACCGTGAACCACACCGATATGGTTGGCTCCTCCCTGCCAACCAGTTGGCAATAGACCATGCACGGCGAATCCGTCAGTGCCAGCATGAAGTTCACCTGCGCGACATCCGTCCGCCGCCATCCGAGCGAGGAGAACGTGGTGGCACATCAGGAGGGAGGGGAAGGGAAAGGGGATATATGGTTGGAGAGGGGAAGAGGAGATGGAAGTGGGCAAACAGAAAATGTGTAACGCTAGGAGAGCGAACAGAACAATAACAACTAATAGCGAGCGAGGGGAGAGAAATTGCAACATGGGAAGGCCTACCTGTCAGCACAAAACTCCTCTAGAGAGGATAGGTAGGATGACAGATAAACCATCATCACCAACTCTCTTTTAAGTAGTAGAGATATGTTGTCTGTATGTTAATTTAGTCAAATTCCACCAACAACTAATACTAAAATTTGAACATACAACACTAGACTTAACCTTGCATATGCAAATGCTAGGATTTAAACCATGCATCCTGATGTCTTACCAACTGAGCTACTTGGTGATGGTGTATACGACATTAAATTTCCGCTGCACCTCACCCACATGGTTTTTGATTCCGTAGACAATCGTTAGGATCCACCCTAAACAAGTATACACTAAAATCTATTAACAATATAATATGGATATATAGTGAAATTCTCAAGACAATACACATCAAGTTGTATAATTTGAAACTGACTAGATAACAATTAATAACTTTTTTACATATTAATTGATTTTTGGATATTAGATCTAGATCTAATGATCCCCTTCCTCACAATATTACATCCCCTCCACTCTCCAAATCATAACCACCACCTCCTCAACCATTTCCTCCTGGGAATAATTGACTATATATTACTGTAATTATGTTCGGTTTGAAAAATATCACTACAATCGTGTTCCTTTGAAAAATATAAATCCAACATGAAATACTCCTAAAAATGCCATTATGCTCAATACTAGCTGATTTTTATTGATATAAAATGAGTTTTTATTTATTATAATGGTATTTATATGAGTATGAGATGATTGGAGTGGTATTTATATACACAAAAATACAAATCGGAATACAAAAGGTGTATTAATGTAAAATCGGCTTGTATTAATCATAATGGCATCAATAAAAGCCCATTTTATATTAATACACATCTCTTATGTTGATATGTATTTCGTCCATATAAAAATAATCGAAATACAGAAGGTGTATTTATTAAAATCAGGTAGTATTAGGCATGATGATATTTCTAGTAGTATTTTATGATTAGAATAGTATTTTTTAAAAAGAACATGATTACAGTAGCATTACGATTACAATGACATATAGTCAATTATCGCTTTCTCCTATGTGTTGTCACATACCACACACGACACACCTCCCATGCCATAACGTCTAGTGGCAGATAGAGGACTGTCAAGTCCAGGGCCGGCCCTGGGGGTGGGCAGGGTGTGCCACCGCCCTAGGCCCAAAATTTACATAGACCCCACCCCATATAGTACATTAGTACTAGTACTAGTATACTTAGTAACGTATGTGGGCTCCTATGGCCCAATCAGGTGCAGCAACGCAGAGAAGGCTTAGGCTTTTAGCCTTTCACGCTGGTGCCTCCTGTTCCGCTCGAAACTTGGAAAGTCGGAAGAGGAAGCGCTACCCGGCCGCCGGACGCAAGGCATCACGAGGTCTCAAGGAGATCGATTATTCTCAGGTCCCTGATTATTCTATTCGATTCCATCAGTCATCCGGGAGACCGGGACATCCGTCCGCGGCCTCGTCGCGCAGGCAGGCGGCAGGCCCCGGTAAATCCTAGGTAAGCACTGCTTCTTCAGTTCTTCTTTGGTTTCAATCCTAGGTAAGCACTGTTGCTGTATGCATATTAATGATTAATTTATTTGTACCTTACATACGCTTTCACTTTTCAACTATTCCGTGTTTATTTAAATTTCAGGATTGTGGGATATAATGTCTAGAAAGTACGAATCTGGTAATGACAAAAGAAAAAGGAAAAGACGTGTGGATGCGTTGATAGAATCACAGAGAGGAGTTATTGATAAATGTTTCAAGAGTAATACGACTGCTTCGACGAATCCTGATGAGTTGGCGATAGTTGCTGTGGATGAAGCAACTAATGAGAATGAGGAAGAAAATGTTGACATCGACGTCGATGATAACAATGTAAGTGACCCTGAGAACACCGTTCATGCATCGGGGGCACAAGAACAGTCTGCTAGTATTGATGAGCAACCAGTTTACACTTTAGATATTTATGATCCAAGAAATTGGGATAATCTTGATAATAAAGCACGAGACATATTAGTCGGGAAAGGGCCTATAAGAGAAGAAAACATCGAATTCCCTCTAGATGTTGCCTCTTTTCATATGCCCATTATTCTAGAAAACTAAGCAATGGAGAATTACATGATAGAAAATGGTTAGTTTATTCGAAGCATGTTGACAAAGTATTTTGTTTCTGTTGTAAGATCTTCAAGTCTAGCACTAGCAAGAGTCCGAGTACCTTAGCAAATGATGGGTTTAGAAATTGGAGGCATATTAGTGAGAAGCTTAAAGATCACGAAAATAGTGCCAAGCATATTAGTAATATGAACAGTTGGAATGAATTGAGAGCTAGATCATGGAAAAAGCAAACAATTGACAAAGAATTGCAGACAAATCACAAAGGAGAAAGAACGTTTGAGGCAAGTTATATTAAGAATAGTTGCAATTGTGAAATTTCTTGGCAAACGCAACTTGGCTTTTAGAGGAAGCAGTGAGCAGCTTTACAATGATAATAATGGCAATTTCTTAGCTTGTGCTGAGATGATAGCAGAATTTGACTTTGTAATGCAAGACCACCTCAGACGTATTCAGAACAAAGAAATTCATTATCATTATCTTAGTCATAAAATTCAGAATGAGTTGATATCTCTTTTGGCTGCTGATATCACAAGCTCTATCATAAAGGTTGCTAAAGAGGCCAAGTATTTTTCCATTTGAAGTTAAATATTTTTTTTGTTCTGATTGATATGGCAATCACTTCTTTGAAGAACAGATTTGAAGAACTCATGGTGTTTAAAGATATATTTGGTTTCTTAATGAGCTCAAGCACCCTGAAGTCATTAGATGATATTGAACTTGAAGAGTGCTGCACTAAATTTGCAGAAACTTTCTCTGTTGATGGATCATCTGATGTTGAGGTACATGATCTTATTTCTGAATTGAAGATTATGAAATTCACATTGCCAGATGGTGCATTGTCTGCTATGGAGATTTTCGAGCATGTCAGAGAGGTGGATTGTTATCCAAATGTTTCCATTGCTTACGGATCTTATTTATCGTACTGTGGATCGTCGCATCACCTGAAAGAAGCTTTTCAAAGTTGAAATTATTGAAGAACTATTTGAGGTCAACAATGTCTCAAGAAAGGTTAAATGGTTTGGCGACTTTATACATCGAGAAGAAGTTATTGGATGAGATCGATATCAATAGTATAATCAATGACTTTGCATCTCGAAATGTTAGAAGAAATTGTTTAAAATAATGTCAAGCGCCAAGTAAGTAATTTATTATTACATTTGTCCACTTTATGAACTTTGAGATATTCTATATAAGTTATTTTAGTGCATTGAATATTATCTTCTTAATTGATGTGTATTTATAAGACTATATATACGTATATAGAAATATATATAGATATTTTGAGAGAGTGGATTAGGCCTCCGTATTAGTACTCGACCTAGGCCCAAAAAAACTCAGGAACATCCCTGGTCAAGTCGCCGTCTTCGACAGAATTGACACCAAAATGAACTACGAAATCCTAATATATGGAGCAATATAGGGCTATTTGTCATCGACAGTAAGGTTGCTGCAGCCGAAGGAGTAGCGGCGTATGAATCTTCAAGCACATTTGATAGTGAGAAATTGGACTGATTTCTACAAATTTGACTCAGAAAGCAATTTTTTGAATTTTAAAAGAGAGGAGTCAGGAGGACCGAGCAGATAACGGATTTCACACGATCCTCTCCTCTGGTGCGCGCAACGGCGCGGCTGCCTGCGTCCGTCCCCCGCACCACCTCTCCCGATTGCCTCCAAGTAACGAACCCTGCTTGCCCCCCCTTTCGTCACCCCTAACCCTAGCCCATCATCTCCAAACCCGAGGAACCCTAACAGTAACCGATTCTGGAATTCTTTCGTAAATTACCTTTCGTAATTTATGTTTCTCTTCTTCATCTTTTAGTATGTTCCTGCATTCTTTTAGTATGTATTCTTCGGTGCTTCGCTTCTTAGTAATCACACTGGGGCGGATCTATAGTAATTCATGGGTATTCAGCTGAATATCTAAAAAATTTTGCTAAAAATCTGCCATATATTAGGTGTAATGTATATATATATGTATTAGTAATTGGGTTTAAATGTAAGAATTTGAAGTGAAGAAGGATCTCGGGTCGACTGATCGAGCGGCATGCCCGAACGGCCCAGTCGGCAGTCGCTCCCACGCGCACGCGTCCTCCCCCGAACGGCCCACTTGCGACTCGCCTGCGCGTCTTCGACTCTTCGGTCTGAGGAACCCAACGCTAAGTCCCTTGCTCTCGCTCAGATTCGGCGCCCGGGCGACGGCGACGGCGGCTGGCGGCAGGCCACCTGCCCGCTCCTTCCTCCGGCAATCGGCAGCGGCCGCAGCGCATGAGCGCAGTCCCTCACTCCCAGATCGGATCCCACGGGTTCCTGGCGGCTGGCGTGACGGCGAACCGCGTCCGGCACTCCGGCGAGGCGGGCAAGCAACGACCTCATCTTCACCCCCGACGGCCTGGGGATAGTGGGGAGGTACTTTCTCAGTTTCTCTATGCCATATTGCCAAATCTGATTCGCATTCGGTGATTCGCACTATTTTCAGTTTGTCATCAGATACAAGATCCATTGGAAAATTTTCTTATATTTTGAAGTTCTGGATTTTGATTTAGGGACCCATGAGAAAAAAATGATGGATGTAACCTTGCTTGTGTGTTTTGGAGTCCATGGAAGATAAATGTTCCTAAAAATGGCAGATACATTTCCAGAGATTAGCAGACTAGTCTAATTGTAGATAAATCGTAGAGGTGAAGCTGACATATAAAGGATGAGAAATTTCTCATTAGTTATCACAATTTCAGTAGGCTAAAATTTTGAATTGTTACTTCAAACAAATTCCTGATGGAGAATGCCCCTGTTCTCTCCATTCCCACTGTCAAGAAGGATAATTTCATGTCTCAAATCTTGGAAGTTTTTTTTGTATTATTACTTGATTAGTTTAAGACAACGTGGTTTAGGAAGGGAAACAAGTGTCAGATTCTTGATACATAGTGGTGGTTCAAATCTTGTAATGTTAATTACTATATGACTGGATGTATGATTGAAGAAATGAAAAGAGGTGGCAATTTCTTGATGAAGGACGACACTTTTGGTTTGAAGTTGTGGTGCAACTTACTGATCAGGAATTATTCCTTATATGATACTAGAAAACTGGAGATAGGTATCAAATCTTTGATCACTACATTTTGGTGGGCTTGTGAAGAGTGGGTTTCTACTTACTGGATTGGCATGGCATGTATGGAGCACTTAAAAAATCTTTGTGAATAGAAATTTTCTTTGAGTAGTCGGATAAAAAGGGAAATAGGTGTTAAGCTCTTGTAGCATTTTATTTTGCATTTTTTCTTATGGTGCAATGCATATGTGCTATATATGATTAGATCAAGTAGTTACGATTTAGTATTTGTTGTATAGTTTTTAGATATAAAGAAACTATAGTTCTTCAAATTCTGATGTGGTATAGTATGTTTCTAGTGTTGGTTGTTTGTATAATAAGGTCAAGTTGGAAATATCCTAGAAGATTAATATCTTCCTAGTTCTAACTATTGGTTACTGTTGTAGAGGTGGCCCCCACCTAAACCCAGCTGGCCTACTAAAGGATTATGAAATCATTATAATTTCTTTGTTTTTATTATATCTATATACATGTATCATTGCATCGGTGTTTTCGGGGAACAATGTGTCGTGGTATCGACATTTCCAAACAACCTAGCTCCGAAGTCCGAATACCCATTCTAAAAATCCTGGATCCGCCACTGATCACACGTAGTGCTGTTAGTAGTTTGGTGGTCTGGTCTGGGTTTCAATTCACTGGCTGACATATGCCTACCTGTTCGGCGAAATGCCGCGCCGAAACCCGCCTCACCGTTTGCTCTTTTCCTGCAGGTTGACACGATGCTGCGCAGTTTCCCTCAGGCCCGGAGGCTACTCAGGTGAGCGCGAGCCTACCTTTCCACGGCTCCTTCTCTCGCCCTGTTTGTACGGATTGATTCTTGATGCTGGATCTCTTCTTGTTGCGTTGGGGGTTCAGGAGGATGGGGTTCGAGAAGGAGGACGCCTACTTCTGGAAGCAGATGGGCAAGGGCATGCTCTGCACCTACACGCTTTTCGGCCTCGCCTGGCTGTGGAACGAGACGTCACCACTTGGCTGGTGGACGCTCAAGCCGCGCCCCAAGGTATGGCACCTGATGACCCTACCACATTCTTATTCGTTGGATTGCAAAGTTATTTGTGTGCAATTAGATCAGATGTCTTGTGCTCTGTGTTCTGGAGCCCGCTGTCTGGATTGCAAAGCCATTTGGTTTCATTGCGTGTTGGTGAATCATTTTCATATGTTCTATTTCAGCTGATCTTTTTTCCAAGTATAATTCTATTTCAGCCGTTATAGCTTAGACATATGGATAGATATATGTAATCTTTGCGTTGTATAAATTCCTCGCAGTTGGAGATGTATAGTTTAGAATATGAATTAATTGGAATGTGGCTGGTACTTTTGGATTATATTTCAGATTTTTCTTTTTTTCCTGTGAATGGAATGTTAAATTATTCAATACAAAAAACTGAGCAGACAGGATTAGCTGTTTTTGCACAAAGTTTTGTAATGTTGATAGTATGATCAATCTGCATATTTCCTTTATTACTGTAAGATCACAATAACACCAGAGTAATATAATTATATAAGAGTGCCTGCAAATTCATACTCTCTCAGTTCACTTCCCCAGCTTCTAAACACCTTAAGGGCATATTGAGCCTTGATAATGTAGTTTCCATCTTATATTTAGGAAATTTCGTAAGTCGTATTTACTGTAGGAAATGCCATTTTCACATTTGAGATAATTACCAATTGCTGTTCATGAAGGGGGCTGGTGTATGTGATTTTTTCTGACAGGACTTCCTATCTTGAGCTCCTTCAATTCCCTGGCTTAATCATCAGATCACGTAGGAAGAATATAACTCACACTACGTCAGTATTCCAGTCCGATTCTTGTTGCAAAAACACTAGTTGTGGTGCAAATTATGTCATCTTGTAATGAATTTAGTTCCTTTACCAGAAGAGGTGGAAATAAATTGCTGTGACCTGTTTCACTGCAAGATTTCTGTTCAGAATAATAATTTAATCCTTGTTTACGTTCGATCATTGGAGCCAATAGCTAATGTCATCCACTGCTTACTGTGATTTCAGACAAACGAATCCTGGCCTCTTTAATTCTAGAAGTTTGTTTGTACAGCATCCTTGCATAGTTGCATTGCTATGTCACCTTTAATGATGAAATGCAATAAAAAAATCAACTTCACAAGCTTTTAATTAGTCAGAAGTGATTTTGGCCAAGCAATTGATTGCAAGCATTATTTTGATGAGATGCAAATCAGGGAATTTTTGGAGGGTTGAGCATGCATTGATAATATTGTGGTCTTCAAATCTTGCTTATGCCTCATTAGGCTTCACTGAACTAAATATGGATCTTCTGTTATAAATTGATAAGCATTTTCTGATATGTCGGCTAGATCCATCATTCCATCTCAAACTCTCAAGCATGAAAAAGGTAGGTTAAAAAAACTGTGGAAGGTTGAATTGTCCAAATGTAAATTATATTTATGTAGCACCAAAATAATTCCCATGATGACCTCTGAAAAATATAAATATCCATTTGCAATGAGGTAAATCTCTTTTTTGCAACATTGTGGTAAATAGACTTTGGCCATCTCTGCTAATACTTGCCATTTCATCTTATTGCTGCCCTTGTTCATTATATCCTTTCTGACTGGTTATCTTCAATATTTTTTCAGGAAGAAAGAGAAATGGCCCATCTTTATGAGCGCAGGAAGTTTCCTTATCCAGGTGATGAAGAGGCAGTTGAGGAGTTCATAAAAAGTGGAGGTGCTCTAGGCACCACGATTGGACCCAAAGGTTTCGCTGATGCCAACATGGACTCTGATAACATGCAGAAGCAATTGCAGTCGAAAAAGTTTGAGCAGGAAGCACAAAAGCTCTGGTTTCGGATGAGGAATGAGGTTGTACAGGAACTCCAAGAGAAGGGATTTGATGTTGAATGAAGTTCTACTTATGCAAAACAGGAAGAGTCAGGCTGGAGTTATCTTTGAACCAGTTTCAGTTTGCTAATCGGCATGAGAGTTAGGAACGTAAGAGTAGATGCAAATGTTTAACTTTTAGCTTGTCCCCTTTTTTTTCTCCTTTTTCTGCAACCTGCCTGGAGCTTTATCTTATTCCACTGTAAATCTCCTCTATGTATTTGGAGAATCTACACAATTTCCTGCCCAATATCAATCTTATTGGTTCATTGCATTTCGTCGATTAATGATTTCGGATCTGCAAGACATGGAATCAACTATTGACAGATACCCTTGTGGTATCAGTTGTTAAGCCCTTCTTGTGTGGTGTTTATAAACTTGATACTCATCAATATTTTGGTGATGCTTAGTGAAGCACTGCAGTTTCTTCACCAGCTGTGGTTGTCTGAATTGAATTGGGTCAATGTTATTGAAACTAATTGAATTGGAATTATTTTATGATTCCAATTCTAGTGATTGGATGACATATAAATGTGTAAAGTAGAATTGAATCAAATTCAAATCCAAATGTTTTTTAGGCCCCGTTTGGCAGAGCTAGTCATCTGTAGCTCTAGGAAATCCTGGATCTAGAGTTGCAGGCATGTTAAGTGCATTTACATAACTCATTTTATTTATATTATATATTAAATAAAAATATTTAAATCACTTTAATTTAGTCAACAAACTACAGATCCAGCATAGATCTCGGAGCTAGAGCTGTGCCAAACGGGGCCTTAGTTGCCATTCTTTGGAATTCCCGAAAGGGCTAGATCGAGGTGGTGTCAGCAACTTACAGGATAAAGGAATCTGGTTGACTACTATGCAAGGACGTTGGCTTAGGCTCAGTGTGCGGTTGTTGTGTTGTGCTGTGCTGACTTTTTAAGCTGTTGTGAAAAGCAAGTTATGGAAAGTCTATTAATTTGTTAGATAAATTATATTAAAGTTAGATAATTTCTGTTATCCAATGGTTATTTTCTCATATTTCATCTCATATGTTCGTTTGCAACTTCTCTCTCTCTCTCTCTCTCTCTCTCTCTATATATATATATATATATATATATATATATATATATATATATATATATATATATATATATATATATATATATATATATATATATATATATATATATATATATATATATATATATATATATATATATATATAACTGGGACATTATGGTGCTCTGAACACCATGATTTAAAATAAGTATTTTCTTTATATATCACATGCGAAAAATTAAAAAATTGTTTGGATGTCAAGTTTAACTATTTAATAATTAGCTCAAACAAGTTTGAACCAAAATTCAAACTAGAGTTGTATTTTTTATAATAGTTTGTTTGTAGGCATGTGCTGATATATATAAAAATCGGCAAAGCATATGATAAACAATGTTGAAAATCTTTGAACTCGAGCATATTTTTTCAAAGGCACGCATTTCATTTGAACTGTTATAGATGGATATATATATACACCATAAAACTGAAATTTAAAAAAATATACTCAAATTTGGATTGAATTTGTGTGTTTAAAATCATAAAGCAGCTAGCCAAACACCTAAATATCTAAAAGCGGTTCAACTAAATATGATTATTATAGTCCACCGCAATGGAGAGCTTGACCAGCATGCAGGGGCGGAACCAGGCCTCGGGCTAGGTGGGCTATAGCTCGAGACCTGGAAACTAAAGTCTATAGAAAATAATGATTTAAGTGTGAAAGTTTAGGAACGAAAGCACAAAACAATCCAAAACCACTTAGTCTAGCTCGAGGCTTGGGCTGAGCCTGGTTCCGCTCCTGCCAGCATGCAGCCCGCTTGGCAATGGAGAGCTTGTTCAGTTAGTGCTGAGGTTCAGTTAGTGTTGAGGAAATGCTTTGAAGTTTAAAGCACGAAACAATCACTAATGTATTACAGGAAGATTGAAGAATCCCCTTTGTTCGAACAAGAATTCCAACCATCAATAACTTATTTGGTGTGTATCACTATCAATGAGTAACATACACTGGTCGAAACATATCGCAGAAATGTTCAGATGCATTTGTTCTGTATACATTATATACTCTACTGTACACTGGTATAATGGGTAGCTTCATTCTGAATGCATTACAGCTGATCAACGAAGTGCAGTCGGCTTGCTGAAATCTTGTCATAACAGACAATTGCTGTTCTTCTATCTCTGTTTATGCCAAAATTGCCAATATGCAATAGCACTATCACAAAAAAAAAATATCTGCAACTAATCTTCATGGTTCAAAAGTTGGGACTTGAGCAGAAACACCCCATGTTGCTTGGTACAAAGCGCGCTGAACTATACTCCTGTAAGGATCTTCCTCCCTCTTCCTCCTCAGATATGACATTATGTTCTCCACTTCCGATTTGATATCTAAATACACTTTGTTTGCGCTCTTCCTATCTCTGAGAACATTGTTCATCCCTTTCATGTCGATCGGTTGGCCAAATAGGTAGTAGAATCGACCAGGTACTTTGGGGAGAAGAGCAGGTACGTACAGATCCTGATTCCCATCCTCTCCTTTGATGCTGTCCCTGGAATGAAGGATGTGCACACCATAAATGAACAAAACTTGAGTTGAGCAAGTAATTGCGTGAAGGTAAGACCTGATCGTGAAAGAAAATGTATATGAATGGAAAAGAAGTCTGACCTCACTCTTTGAGCCTCTTGGTTGATTGAGTCTATCCATTCCCGAAGGTAGGGAATGTTCTTTTGATCATTGTAATCCAGAACCAACTGTAGAAAGAAGGTGTAAATACACTAATTTTACTTGTTATCAAAATGTGATACATAACCTTAATTACAAAAATGTATTATCATCGCACATGACATGGCCTGTAGTGATCATGAATTTTGCAAGTCACACGTCAAGGAAAATTGTGTGCCTTACGAAGCAAAAACAAGGAAGTCATGTAAAGGGCTCAATTAGCCATGCTTTCATGTTTACCAAATGGACAGGTTGACCTTTAAAGGCCATAGAAGTCGACAGCATCATATAGTACATATTTGAATGTAAGTACTTGTTTCAGAAAGGACAGATGGTCATTTAGACCCCATCAAAGCCCTTTGACCTTGTCAGAGTGGTATTTTTTCACCTAAGTTTTTTTGGAGGGGTTTAAGTTTCACAAAATCGGTAGCATATTCACAGTATGCCAATTTTTTATGGTACTTTCAACATCAGACGTTTTACCGTTGGCATTTTCATGTTTATCCTATAGAACAAAGAGATGAATCCGTGAAAATTTACCTCTAGAGCGTCATCTTCTCCTACACATCCAAATGGTACAACAGTAACACCAAAACGTGCCGCCATTCTTACAAATTCTGGTTGATCTGGCCAAAACAACTTGTATTCTTCACCCTGCCAAATTCAATCCAATCATCACAGTAGGAAAATACAGCAAAGTTCTGATTCAGAAGACTGAAGTTCAAATATCATTTCATATGTAGGGCTTAGTAGAGCAAAAGCGTTCAAATTAGGCACACCTTCCTATGTAGAGCTTCCCGAACACCACCAGGATAGAGGAGAACAAATTGATTCCTCTCAAACAACCTATACATATTGATCGGAGTGACCGGTAATCCACCGTACATAGAAATTGTATCGAACCGAGACAACTCCTGCCGCGAAGTCTCATAATTTCCTCCAAACAGCACTGGATGAGCCATACCACGGAAAATTGTTTTCTTCTCCCTCAAGAATTCTTCATATAATGGACTCAACTCGATCCCCATGAGTGCATGATAACCCACAAATAAGACAGGACCATGGTCAGGAACACCAGCGAGGCCGCGGACAATTTTTCCATTTTTCAGAGTAGACATCATGACTGGGCTCAGTGCAAGGTGAAACAGTCTGCAGGAGTTTAAGTTTGCCACTTGCTAGTTCACTTATCTATGCAAATAACATACGAACATAGAATGGAACTTTCAGAATCTGAATACATACCTGTGATCTTCGTCAAAGGTTTTCTTGAACTCACTTAACGTAGGGGGGAGGTAATCAGTCACAAAATCCCGTTGTCTGCCACGGCGGTACATGTTTGCTCCTTTTATGACAGATAACACATTGACACCATCCTCCTGTTCAAGTACAATATGAATTTCAGAATTGCACTATTAAACAAAATGCTTCTTGGCGTAAATATTATAATCAGATGAAAACACTGGAGTGACTCCGAAACATTTAGAAGAATTGCAAGCGCAATGCTATTCAGTATTCACCAAGAGTAGTGTGTGGCCATTGTCCTTAAAGTATCGGACTCTGCAGTTCTTTAGAGCCTTGAAGAGTCGATCAGCTTATTCTCCACTCGGGAGAAGATTGTCATTGCCACTAAATACAAGTATGTATACAATGTGAGATCAAACTTGTGAAGATTAAAAGTCAACAGAGACTATGGAACTGAGTATATGCAGGAATTTATATTGCAAGGTACCTGGCAAGAAGTAGAACCTCTGCTTGTACAGCATGAAGACGAGAGTTGGCATAGGCTGCGCCTGATTTAAGAAGCTCGAGCTTCCACAGAAGAGTATCCCTTGGTATTATGTCTGCCAGTTCCTGAAAAATAACAAGCATGAAGTCTAAAAGAGTAATATGAAATGTTTTTGCCAACATTAACTACGTCAGTAAGGCTGTCAAAAGTTTAACTGATTTCAGCTTGCGGGAAGAATGAACAATACACGGAAGACTGCTACAAGGTAGTGGGCTAAAAGAAACGGACTTGTCCGGTAGTTCCATCTTTTATTATAGTAGTATGCAATTGCAATCTATATACTTTTCTAAAAGTGTTGAAGTAAATATTTCTCACGACTCAAGTCTTGAGTTCTGAGCAAGGAAGGTTTAAGTTACAGAAAATTGTACATTAAAATGATTCTTCGGATATATCTACAGATAGAGGACTGGTAATTGAAGTTTGTAATTTTTTCAAAAGCATAGAATGAGAGATAGTTCACAGAAAAAGGAAAACAAGGAATTAATAACATACCGTGAGCAAAGGAAGCATTGAACTGAGACTATCTGACAATTTCTGGAGAGTTTCTGGAGGAGAAAGGTTGTTTTCAACGCTAACCATAGCCATCTTCAGAGGGTCACCTGTTCAGACACATCCTTAGATCAAAAAAATTGTAGAACAAATTGAATTTTAGTGGTAGATATGCTGAAGAAGAATTCTACCTGAACGATTTAAGTCTAATTTTCTTACAAAAAAGTAAGTTAAAACTAACAACATGTATTTGCTAGTTCTTTAGTTCGTACAGAAATAACAAGAAAATTTGTTAGAAGTATATCAGGTCACTAGGTCAGACAATTTGACGGAATGCACAGAAGAAATAAACTAAAATATAAATTAATTAACTAGCGAAGAAGAGGTGGCCATGTTCTTTTCAGCTTTTAAAAGCTGTTTTTTGGCTTTTCTACAGTAACTAGCTTTTAAAAGGAGTATTTTTTTAAGATATGGTCTACTAGTTAATTGTAGTACATACTTTACTGACTTCATTTATATCGGCAAAAACCGCACGTTGAGTTTCTATTACTTTGTAATCTCTCATACAAACAGCCTAAAAACCACAAGACGCAGTTAAAAGTCACAAGCCGCAGCCAAAAAGAACAGGCCCATACCCATGACAAAACTGATAAGATATGGTATTGTGACATGAAAGCTGCTTGGCACTGCTTCCAAAAGAGGCAATAAGGGCTGCAAGGCAGTCTTTGCAAACGATGTTGCTGAAAAAAAAAGGGCAGGTTATGTAACCATATTCCAAAAAAAAACAAGTCCAATGAATAGGAATTTTTGCTAAATAAATTAGAACTAATTTCACCTGCCTGGATTCACCAGTATGAGAACCAAATCAATTTGTGGATTACGAGCTGCCACTGATAGTGCCAGGCATCCGCCAAACGAATCTCCAACAATGTATATCGGTCTATTTGGTGACAAATCATGCTCATATTTGATAGATTGTTCAACAATTTGTAATAGTCCTGTATGCATTTATATTCACATGCATTAGAAAAAGAGAAGTTTTTGGAGTACTGTCTCTTTAGTAATCAACTAATCAAACAGAGTTCATAGTCATAACTTTGCAAATTTCTGGAAACTTACAGTTGGATAATAGGCACTCCCGGAGTTGGATAATGGGCACTTATCTTTAGAATAACTAAAAATCTCTGTATTTTGGTTTTCATAACAGCAAGTAGAATGGCCAAGTACTCATGAGTCATGAGGGTATGGCCGTGCCAAACTAATAATAAGAACATCTAAAATAATTCATCTATTCTGAACTTTGCTGTGAGTTGGTCTTTAAATAGTTATAGCCATGGTTCAAAATCCCGGCGGTTACCGGCCGGTAACCGCCGGTTACCGGTAACCAAAAAACCGGCCGCTATGAATTTTTGATTTTTCGAATTTTGGCTGGTTTTTTTTTCCGGTTTTCTGGTTACCGGCCGGTTTTTCCGGTTACCGGTTTCAAAATATCTCAAAATTCAAATTTTGATTTTCAAATTGTGACCGGTTTTTTATCGGTTTTTCCGGTAACCGCCCGGTTACCGTTACCGGCCGCCGACCGGGATTTCTTCCGGTTCCGGTTTTTGGAACCTTGGTTATAGCTATAGAACAACAGTTAAGCCTAGATGAATAAGCGTATCTTCGTACCTTCAAATGGTGTACGATCATTTACTGGTATATGTAAGCAACGAACTTCAAACACCCTGCAAATTCGAGGAGGGAAAAAGAACTAAATTATGGATTGGTGATTCAACCAGCTCCTGACAGCCAGAAAAAATAGTGGGGTCTAAGGGAGGGAAAATGTAGTCAGAGTAAAAACCTTCTTTAAATTTACCAGTAGTCTCTGGTTCACTATATTTCCTTGTGTATTTTAATAAGTAGTAGGTACTAGAGATACATAGACAAGTGCAAGAGAAAGCAAGAATGAAAAAGAGACAGTCCGTTTTGTCACATGGGGCAGTTTTGATGCGAAAAGATAAACTAAAGAACAAAGAAACATCGACGTCTAGTAGATTAACCATCAACAGACAAGCGTAATCTTATTTTTTTTCATAACTTCATGAATAATGACTTCACGGAGCCAAGTAGCATTCTGTAGCATGTTTCGAAAAGAAAAAAGTAGCATGCTTTATCTGGACTAAATAAAAATGAAAACAGTTTTCCCTGCTTGACCTGCAATGACCTTGGTATTTCGCTATCGGTGACAACACGTGCTAGCATAAACTCATAGATTAATATCACTAAAAAAAGTGAGTGCTAATATTAGCAAAATTTCATTGCACTTGACAGGAAGGAAGCTGAGAAAGTTGGCAAAGCAAGATTGTAAAACTAGTTCGCCCCAAAAGGTGCGATAGCTATTGGGGAAAAGAAAAAATTGACATTAATATACGTCTTTAAGAAGAAGAAAAAAGACTCACTTGCCCAAAGACTTGTGGTGCAAAATGAGCCCCATTCCAACACCATCGGTGCCTGCGGTGTTGTCAATTCAAGGAACAGCGTTAGAGCACAAACAAAGTAAAGACTAGAAATCGTCTCACGTTGATGCGCTGCTTTTATCATTCTATTCATTGCCAATCCAATACGATCCTTTTTTTACTACCATTTGGACAGTAATTTAAAGAAAAGAAAACACATAATTAATGCTGGGCTATATCCCTCCACATGGAGGTGACGAGGAGTCCAACAGCAGCCCACACGCCCAGCGCTTGTAGTCCGTTGATTTATTTCTTAATCAACTGTTGAGATGTCTCTTTCAAAGAGGAGCGAACAAGCAAAAACCCTAACTTCTTGCCCTTGATTCAGTTTCTCTAGTGGCTGCTGTCAGTGAGCAGTAAAAACACACCACAAAGCGCCTGAGAAAAGAGGAGAGGGGGAGAAGTAAAGCTCTGTCCAGCTTGGTGGCTCTTACCCAGTCTACTTCAAGTCCATGGTCAAAGGCTCAAACGTGGTTGGATAGACCCAAAACTTGGTGAGTTTGTTTTACACTCAGAGCACTTCGGTTTGGTCAGTTGATTTGAGGATTAGTTGATTGGAGCACCGGATTTGAGAGAGGTTTAATCAGTTCGGGTTACAGTGAACTTAGAGGTGCGCAGTCTTGGTTGTTGATTAGTTTGAGAAGTCAAATGGTGTTGGATTGGGCTGAAATTTTGACAGAATGTTAAGAACTCATTGAAATACGTTACTGCCAAGTATCAGGAAATTTGGGTCAGTGGTTTGCAAAATACGAACGGAAGACTGAAGTGCACAGAAACAACACTACTCTGTTTTAGCTGATTTTAGCTAACACCTTTTGTCAAGTGTGATTGTTGTTGATAATGATGTCCAGTTTGTAACTTGATGAGGACGTTGCTGCTGTTGTAATCTCTAGAGGTTCTACAGAAGAGTCTATTGTATTCATCGTTGCTAATAGTAGAGGTTTACAGTGGACCGGTTGGTCCCGTAGATTTTTACTCCTTCCCTTGAGGACGATTTTCCATGTAAAGCATTGTGTCATTTGTGCATGTTGATTTGTTAATTCCGCTGCTAACTTGTTGGTTGAAGCTATTCTCAAAGTTCACTACAATATGAGGGGTTGACTTGTGCGTATTTGTTGTGTTGATGAATTTGTGTTTGCATTGTTGCTGTCCATGATGAATTGTGGTGGCACAACCAACCTGGCAAGAAGAGCAGCAGGGGCGCCTTATCCACCGCCGGGCGACCGGACTCGACGGGGCAGAACCACCGCGGCGGCCCGCCGTCGTCCTTGGACACAGCCCTCGCCGCCGCGAAGTAGTCCTTCACGGTCACGCCCCCGAACCCATCGTCATAAAGAACCTCGAGCGCCCTCTCCTCCTCCTTCCCCCTCCTCTCGTCATCCATCTTCTTCTTTTCCACCCCTGCTTCCCCCTTCACCGCCACCGCAGCGGCCGCCGTCTCCACGGAGCTCGCCCGCAGGCCGAGCCGGGCCTGCCGTCCGACCCGGCGGCCGCCCGGGCTAACGCCGTAGACAACGGGAAGGGAGTGGAGGGTTGCACTGGACATAGCGGGGGAGATGGGAGGAGCACGTCCGCGGTTTGGCTCGAGAAACAGAGGAGTTGAAGAAGCAGGGGAGGGGATGAGGGCGCGGAATGACTGGGGTGGCCGTGGGGCACGTCGAGAGAGAAAAAGGGTGAGAACTGGAGAAGCTCAGTGCCGCTGACCGCAGCAATTGGGCGGGTTTTATTACGTGTAACGTGGCCGTTGGTGTCTTGTTTCTTCCGGCTTTTTTGAATAATGGTGCGTCTTGAGAGAGAAATTTTGATATTTGACACTCAATACATACGCCTCTCAATTTTTAACCCCCAATTCGCACACCTTTAGAAATTTAACTTTGTCACTGCGAATTCTTTTGATTTAAGGGATTCTCCTCATTTTCTCTCCTTTTATATTTTGACACTTGTCACTGCGAAAATGAGGAGAATCCCTTGAATCAAAAGAATTCGCAGTGACAGGGTTAAATTTTTAAAGGTGTGCGAATTGGGAGTTAAAAGTTAAGAGACACATATATTCAGTGTCAAATATCGAAATTTCTCGTCTTGAGAAGGGTAAAAACTACTCGGAAAAACTGGAGCCAGCAGATGGCTTCCAGGTATGCCACGGCCACGCGGCTGATGAAATGGTGCATGTAATCGTGACGTGCGCCCTAGGCTAGAGCGACGTGTTTGGGCCAAATAGGGCACGGGATCTCGTACCAAATTGCACTTTTGATTTCAATTGACGAAACAACGCCATAGGATGTCTTTTCGATAGCGTCCAGCCTTCTCCAGTGGTTTCTGAGTTTTTGTTTTTAGAAATTAAAAAGAGTTTAAAATATGCTGATTTTTTAACGTGGTTATATTTCTTCTTTTCTTTGTGTTATGCAGTGTTTTTTATTTTTCCTACTTCCTTTATTTTCTTTAATTTAATATCTAAAAAACTAACAGCGTGGAGTGGAGTGCCGTTTCAGCCCAAAAGAAGAAAAAAAAAAGACCACGGCATTTCAAACCAGAGCCTAAATTATTCAGCATGCAGATCCCTCCGGTACCAGTTAGTTTCTCCCTTCCGAAGCCATATAGCTACCGAGACTCCGAGAGAAACCAAGACAAATAGGCGTGCAAGTTAAGCAATGTCGCCGGCTGGACGTGAGTACGTGACAGTTCCACGCACGCACATGCACGTGATGTAGCGACGGGAGGAACCGGACAAACGTACACCCTGGTTGTGACTCAGTTCGGCGTGGGTGTATTTTTGAACTCATGGTTTAATTTATAAAATGAACTATTTTTAAAAACAGTGTTTTTAAAATAGAGTTTATAAATTAATTATAGTAAGTACTATCATAATTTATCAATATCGATCAAAATCATACACAAATATATTTCTCTCTATACTATCTCTTGCGTATAGTCATAATTAAAAATTTTAAACCAAAAACCATGATCTATAAGCTGGGTTTGATAGTGCTTATGGTTTATCCTATGTACTATAGCTACAGTAGATTTTTTCAAAAACGGTGTGTTTGTTTGGCGTACTGAGTTCAGTTGTACCGTCTAAAATGACATGTACTGTTTTTCTATGTGTATTGACTCTCGCGAGCAAACCAGAATTTAAAAACCATAGCTATAAGTTATAAGGTACAGTCCAAAAAAACCCACCTATAATCTAAATTTTAGAACCCGCCCCACAACTTTGGAAACGCGTGATCGGCTGGCCGACTGGTTGCTTCATTCATGGTTGGCTGCGTAGCTCTATTGGGTCTCGTTCGTGGTCTGGAGAAATTTGGACGTTTCTAGCACTGTTGCTGCCGTTAATTCCAAAAATAGCCGCGCTGAAAACACAATTCCAAAAGTAGCCCCCAAACGACCGCACGATTAACAGGAAGGCGACACGTGGCATGTGGTGCGGCCGGGGAGCGCACCACACCCGAGTGGTGCGGTCCCCGACCGCACCACTTGGTCGTGCGGTGGCCAGGCGCATCATTAGCCGGGTGGTCCGGTCCCTGACCGCACCACTCGGTGCTACAGTGCCCCGCTACAGTTCTAGGGTTGGGTTGCCGATCAGCGCGGAAAATAAATTGTAAATTTGTTTTTTATGTTTTGATTAGATAGTTAGATAAAATGTTTGTAATTATAAATATTATGCATATACATGTAATATATTTTGTAAGAGTGTAGAGCAAATTTATAATATAGAATAGGAGATGAAAAAAACATGAAGTTTATTTGAAAAATTCGTTATTTATAGCGGATAATACATGTATGTATTATTTTTGTGTAGATTTTTATTATTGAAATATTTTGGTACATTGTTAATGGTGTTTGAAAAAAATATGTATGTAATGTGGAGTGGAGTTTGCTGGTAGTGATGTTTGGTATGTTTTAAGGGTTTGCAATCCGCGTGATGTTTGTATGTTTTGTCAATTTTGTAGTTATAAACTGCGTAAAAATAAGATAAAGTTGCAATAGAAGTTTATGTTCAATGTAAGTTGTAGATGCATAAAAAAATTTGGTAAATTTTTTTTAGGAACGATTGACCGTAGAACGGTCGATACATAAAGTGGTAAGTGAATTTTAGGGTTTGGTCTGTTGTTAGGGTTTGCAATCTCCGTGATTGTTTTCAGTTTTGGCAATTTTGTAGTTATAAACTGGGTAAAAATCAGATAAAGTTGTAATAAAAGATTATGTTCATTGTAAGTTGTAGATGCATAAAAAATTTTGGTAAATTTTTTTTAGGAAAGATTGATTGTAGAACGGTCAATACATAAAGTGGTAAGTGATATTTTGAAGGTTAGTGAGAATTCGTGTACGGTGAGGACCGCTATGTTAATATTGTTAAATGAGGTGCTACGTGAATCATGGAATGCGAAAATACGAGATATTAAACTTCATAATACAGTTGGGAGTAACATGCCGCGTAGATTTTTATTACATGCATAACATATAGCATGATATGCGACTAACCCACCCAACCGCTCAGACGACCTCTCGTGTGGACCGGGACCACTTTCCCTTCCTTGCCCGCTCGGCGTTGAACTTCTCCGCGGCCTCTTTTGCCTTAGCCGCAATTTCCCTCTTTCTCTCGCGCTCCCTCTCGCGAGCCTCCCGCTCCCTACGCGTGCACGCTTCAAGATGAGCTTGCGTCTCGCGCAGATATCGCAGGTGTGCTCGTGCTGCGGCGCTCCTCTTCCAAAGAACTCCTTGTCCGTGTGACATTCCACTCCTCGAAGTCGAGTGTCCATTGGTCCTCGTGGTGGATCTCAAGATCGATCCATTTGCGGTAGCCACACAGGCTCCGAGACGCAAATACATGGGAGATATTGTTAGTGCGTGGTGTGAAGGAGAAAAGGTAGGGAAAATGGTGCATGTGGTCGCACTGCCGCCGATAGGTTGCGGTGTCAAACGGCGATTGGGGTAGTCATTTGGAGTAGTTTGCGCAACCCGATGCGCATACCTAGGCCGATGCGATCCTTAGACTTGAAAACTTGCACACGCCCCGCACCAACAAAGGGAGGTGTCTCCCCTCGTGGTAGTTGTGGCAAACGCCGGTGGGATGTCCGGATGGGGTTGTTGCTACGCGGCGCTCTTTGGGGACCTTTCATCGTAGCACGATGGGCTTGTTCTACCCGGGCGTGTATAGCCCTTATTTTCTCATCGCGGGCGGCATCGCGGGCCGCAGCTGACCGTGCTATGTCACGGGTCTCCTCCCAATCCTTCACCATCTTGTCCCATTGCTTCTTCTTGCCTTTGTCCATCCCGGTTGGGTGAGGGAAGCGCGATGTAGTATGGGGTTTGGATGTGCAATGTTCGCTGGGAAATGGAATGCATACCAATTTATAGGGGCCGTTTTGTCTCTACTCGTACGTGTAAAGCTGGTCCGCGTGGTCGTAGTAGTGAGTAAAGATGGGAGTGCTGCGATATCACTGAAAAAAGGCCCCGTTTTGTCATGTCACTGCCCAAAGCTGGCATCTTTTGTCATCTCACTGAGTAAAGCTGCCCCGTTTTGTCTTATCTCTGAGCAAAGCTGCCCTGTTTTGTCATCTCACTGAGCAAAGCTGACCTCTTTTTGTCATTTGACTGAGCACAGCGCTCTCTTTAGTAATGTCACCGCCAAAGCTGGCATATTTTGGCATCCCACCGAGCAAAGCTGCCCGCTTTGTCATGTCACCGCCAAAGCCGCATCTTTATCATCTCACCGAGCAAAGCTGCCCTGTTTTGGCATGTCACCGAGCAAAGCTGCCCGCTTTATCATGTCATCGCGCAAAGCGGCATCTTTGTCATCTCACTTAGCAAAGCCGCATGTCTTTGAGCAAAGCTATCCTCTGTCATCTCTTTGAGCAAAGCTGGCCCGCTTTGTCATGTCACCGCGAAAAGCTGCACCGTGTTGTCATGTCACCGAGCAAAGCTGGCCTCTTTGTCATTTCATCTGCAAAGCGCACTGCTCGTCATCTCTCGAGCAAAGATGCCCCGTTATGTCACGTCCGTGCGTAGAACCGCCCTTTTATTCGCTTGAGGTGAATGCGACAAGTTGTCTCGTTTGGTATAAGTAACACGGTTGGGGTCCCACACATTGTTCACGAACAAAGAAGTACCTGTCTTTCATGCTTGAAAAACCATGTCGAAGCCGAGGCCGGTGGGATTTGGGTCACCGAAGGACGACATTCCCTTAGAAAGGAGGGATATGTTCGGTCCACGCATGCGATTGATACCAAGTCGGCGTGCTCAACCAGCGTGGCGAAATGCGATACAATGAGCACGCGGTCGTCCGGATCTTGGATTTCCGAGCGATGGCGGCGACGTTTCTTCCGATGCTCACGCCGGGGTACAATTTAGTAATATTACATTTTTATTGCTTATGGACCCGCGAAGTTTACCGTCCTTTTTGCGGATGGCAAATGCGACTTCTCCATTGGATCGACCTTCCTCATGAACGGTATGTTGATCGTTATGTGGATACATTATGGGCTCAAATATGGGACTTGGAGTACCGAATGGAGAGTCTCACTGAGGAGAACAACGACCTCCGCGAACAGATGCAACGCGAGAGGGGCAACGAGGAGGTCGTGAATATAGGAAGCTATTATGATCCCACATGTTGCTGCGCGAACCCGAGCTGCATATGTGCATGCCACTACCACGACGGCCAGCCACGTCCGAGGCGACCCCCTTAGCAATTCTCCATGTGGGTGACACGAGGCTCGTTTGGCATGTAGGTAACGAGGGTTATGGTTGTGTCGTTTTTTAGTTCATGTATGCGTTGAATTAAAATGTTGGGTGTACTACTTTCCATAAATTATGTATGTGCAATGTATGTGTTGTTTCGTGTTGTAAGTGCGTGACGCCTTCATTTTCTGGGAGCTTCATGTTCTGTGGCCTCTTTCCGTAACGATGTAATGTGCAACGTTGTTAAGCATGTGATGGATTGGTTGCTATCTTCGTGGAGTTGTTATCACAAGCCACAAAAAAATGCAATACTGAGCAAAGATGCCCCGTTTTGTCATCCCACTGGGCAAAGCTGGACTCTTTTGTCATGTCACTGCGGAAAGCTGGCCTCTTGTGTCATGTCACTGCAGAAAGCTGGCCCGTTTTGTCAAGTCACTGCGGAAAGCTGGCCCGTTTTGTCAAGTCACTGGGCAAAGCTGGTCCGTTTTGTCATGTCATTGGGCAAAGCCGCCCGTTTGTCATGTAACCAAAGAAAGCGCCTCTTTTGTCATGTCACCGAGCAAACCGCCCTTTTTCTTAGGTCACTGTGCAAAGTCGGCATGTTTTGTCTCCGTGACCGAGCATGGTGTGGGGTCCGGACTTGTGTTCTCTTTCAATATTTTGTGTACGCCCAATGTATGTGCTAATTGTGCTATCATTGCTCGATGCCTTCTTATTCGTGGTCTTTGTGCGTGAGCTCGCCCACAGGCTATAAAGGGAGCCATTCTCACCTAGTCCCTTGCCTTGTTATCACACAAAAACGGAGCCATCCTCACATACCCCCTGCCATGTTATCAGTCACCTCCGAGTTAGTTGTTCGCAATCTTTGTAGTTTTCTTTTTGCTCACTCCCGCACTAGGCAATGAGTCCCCAAACGCTGCCGGACCACTCATACCGCCCTTGCGTGTCCGCTCGGGTGGACTGACCGCCAGGCGCATATGTGCCAAACGTCATCGTCTATTGTGCCTGTGAGTCTGGGTCGCTATCTCCAGGCTCGTCCGCCGCCCTCCGGGATGACGACGGCTGTAGCAACGTACTATCCCTTCGCAAGTGCTACAGGAAAAACGTGTGTTACGAATAACTGGCAATCGAGTGGACGAACGAACTGATGGCTAATGTCGTACCGCTGGTCCAAAACGCTGTGAGGAGGACGAGGGAGCGCAGCTGGGACGACCACCGGACAGCGACGGACGGCCGCCGGACTGCGACGGATGACCACCGGACAGCGACGGACGTAGGGAAGGTGGTGCCGACGGCGGCGCTGAAGGCTACTCTCTGCGGAGGCGTCGTGCATGGACATCATCCCTGTGGTGACTACAGCTCATAGCCTTGATCGCAATCCTGAGCTCACTGAAGATGGTACGCGCCGAAGCAAGAACCCGGTTGCCGCCCTCCCCACGCTGCAACATCTGAAAAGCCTCGTGCTCAGCACGACACATATGCTCGCACTGTAGGTAAACAACAAATGAGTTAAAACGCACTGTACGTAAAGAAACAATGAGTACAAACGCATCGCAGTGCACGCATCGCCTCGTCTGACGTCTTTGCTCGATGACGGTGCGGGCGGCTCGTATGGCATCTTCGTGCGCGACCTGGCGAAGGGCGAGGTGGGCAGCCCGATAATCTTGCTGCGGTACGTGGAATGTACCACTCTAGGTACGCACCGTATGTGGCGATGTCGTGTGGCCTAGTCTCGTCCACAACCTCTGTGCTCGCTGAGTCACGCCACAGGTCTGTCCACGGCAATGGCTTACTGGTGGGCCTTCGGTGGTAGTGCCCGTCCTGGGAGGGGTGGCACGTGCTGGTGGAGGTCAAACTGCCTCAGCACTCTCTGCGGGTTGTACGGTTCGACGAAGTGTGAGAAGACGAGGTGACAGATCGTCAACCAGTACGTGTGGTCTTGGTGGCACTGAGATGACAACCCGTAGGGGGCAATGACCTGAATGAACCCTGCATCCCATGGGAACCAGACTATCTCTTTGTCATGAAGCCGCTCGAAATGGTTATGGAAATCTAGGTACACACGCCTCGCTCTCTCCTTAGCCCACCGCAGCTGACCATGTGTCCAACGAGTCCCCATAGTTGGCCCATCTATGGGGTCATCGCCACTAGCCTGACCGTACAACTCCGGGCGGAGGTCGTAAGGGTGCACGGCCCTCTCGATCTTAGGCCTCCCAACCGTGAAGTGCTCCCAAGACCAGTACTGTAGGAGCACATAGCACGCTGCCAAGACCGACTGCTGGCCTCAGTACGCTGACAGGCATCACACAAGCCTCGGTACGAGTGTGGCACACCAGACATGTTGTGCGGGATCGGAGACCGACCGGGCACCAGGCGTTCTTCCAATTGTGCTCGGGGTGGCACTCTCGCTGCACCACGGATGGGTAGACACATCGGCATGGACACGCCTGAAGTGTAACGATCATCTCGCCCCAACGGAAGTGGAAGGTGTGAGTCTCCGGTCTCCAACGATCCACGAGTGCGGACAGCAACGCCGCATCGAATCGCAACGTATATGGAACATCCAAAGATGCGAGCAAGGGGCAACAGACGGTGTCTCGCAGCGGCGGATGTACCGCTGTCTAGCGGCGGTGCTCTCGGGGCCCTGGGACGAAACACGGAGGGCCTCGCATTGATGCCCACGCTGTGCATCGGCGGTGGTCATCCCAACGGGCCTCAAGCAACTCGTACGCCATGTCCTGCCGATGATTGAAAATAAGTCAGTACGCAGTGTCATGAGAATATGCAACATACATAATTTTTAGGTAATAATAATACATCATGAAATAAATGACAACACAACATGAACAAACGTAATTTGCATCGAACGACAACAAATGATAACGAAATATCGAATAAGTCACAACATAACATAATTTGCAAGAAATGACTCAAACAAATTGTACACGGAAATAATTTGGTAAGATACATTCAGCATAGGTTACAGGATGCACGATCTTGTGCTCGCATCACAACAAAGGCCCGCTATAGTTACAAAACACGGAACCAGCAGTGCACAATGACAATCCATGTGCTACATACTATGGAGCGTTACTTGATGTCGGTCTGTTTGGGCAATGCGTAAATGAATGGCCAACCGTCTTGTATAGTCTGCACTTCGGGCGCCGAACCCGATCCCCACGCTGGCTATCATCCATGTCGTTACGAATGCGACGGCTCGTTTTCGCCATGGCCGACGTGCTTGAAGGCATCGTTCGGCACCCACTTGATCTGCCCTGGCCAGAGCTCCCTATAATGCATGTCCACCCCGTACGAACGGAACTCCGTGCTCCAGGTTTCAAACAGGTGCTTCATGTCATAGTACTTTGAGATGTAATGCGTGGGCGCCTGGTTCCATAATGCGCATGCCGCGTACATGTGGGAGCATGGCTTGTGTAGAAGCTACGGCTTGTTGCAGGTGCAAGATGCTCTGTCATCAATCGTGCATACCTGCTTACGATCCCCTCTAGCCTGCCCCATCATGTACTTCTGTCTGAGGCGAACCTCAAACTTCCTCCGTAAGCCATCCATGGTCTGAGCAATATGCGAACGAGCCTTCTCCATCTTCTTGTCCATGTTGGCCCACGCTACCTCGGAGAATTCTTTGCCTTCGTCCATATGCTGCTTCGCCATCATGGCTCTATTGACGAAGTATCCTATTGAACAGTTCCGCATCTCTTCAACGATTGCGGTGATAGGTAGGGATCTCACGCCTTTAGAACACCATTGTACACCTCGGACATGTTTGTCGTCATGATTCCGCACCTTGCTCCGCCGGTGTCATGCAAGAGAGACCACATCTCCGTGTCGTGCATTGGGTGCACCCATTGTGTGAACTCCCAAGTCTCATGGAGCCTCCTCCACGGCCCCTACTTCACTGCTCAAGATGCCTCACATGCTTGCCGGTCTCTCGATCAAGGTGCCTCCATAAGGCATCGAACTTCCTCTTCAGTTCTCGTATACAAAGTTTTTAAACATCTTCATTAGTTCCTTCTTTGTGGAACCTTCGTGGAAGTTTGCCGCAAGATGCCTCATGCACCACCGGTTCTTCATGTCATTCCACCGAACGGAGGTCGCTCTCTCGTCGCATCGTTCGCATTGCGGATAGCAAGCCTGCATTGCGATCGAGATAACACACACATCGGGCCGATCTTGTACTACGGCCGCTTCACATTGACAAGGAACCACGACCACTATCTATATTCTCATTCTCTACTATTGCAAATGCCACCGAGTAATCGGTTATTTGCGTCTGCTGCAACCGCGGTCAGGATTGTACCCTTGTATTTGCGAGATAGGAATGTGCCGCCCATCGTTAGCACCGGACGGCACCACTTGAAGCCTTCTATTGCACGATGGAAGGCCCGAACACTCTGTCAAGCACAAAACAATTCGCCCTTCCGTCTCATGAACCCGCCGTACTTGTTAATGTACGTGCAGGGTTTGTTGCTGCAACGACTCAACATTCTCGCACGGATCATATGCCTCCTCATACGTCCCGAACATACTCCGCGGGACCTTCTGTTTCCCCCGCCACACCTTCTTGTAGCTCACAGCAAAGCCCACCGTGTTCGCTACCTCCGCCATGAGAACCTTGGGAGAAATGGATACATTTGCAGCCACAAGATGCCTTATCAGCTCCGCAACATATGACGACGTCATGTTGCGGTGCCTCTGTAGTGGCGCCACAAGCTCACAAGTGTGATCATTCAGCACCGTTATCCGGAAGTCCGTGGCAGCGCCTCTGAACCGCTGCGCACGGACCTTGCCAGTGAAGGAGCCGTCGACACACTTCACAATGTAGGTGTCAGGGTTGGACCTGTGCACCCGATATGTCCGGCTGATGTTGACGGCGTATGTGGCAATAGCTTGTTGTGCAGCACTCTTGTTACGGAAGCTCCTCCCTACATACAGGGTGCCTTCATTGAATCCCCACTCTGCCTCCTCCGCCCGTGGCAGAACTAGGGATTCGGCTGCGATGTCGTCCAATCTGGACGGCACGCACGCACCCTCCGTGGTTACAATACCTCCTAACATACCTCCCGCTGTAGGTTCCCCTTCTTCCTCCTCTCCTGAACTGGCTGATTCCACATCCTCCTCCTCCTCGCTTTCCTGCACCTGGTTCTCAAGGTACTCGTGACAGTCAACCCGCGTGGCCCACCACCTCTCCGCACCTTCATTCGGCTGAAAATTCTCCGTGCGCCTCCGCAGGTCCCCATCTCCCATTGAGTCATTGCCTCCTTCTCCTTCACCAGCATCTTCATGACCGCCAGAGAGTAATGCAGGATCTGCATCTCCGTCGACACCAGCAGAGCCACCCATGGCGATGATTACATCCTCTCCACGAATTGAACATACACCATTGGCACGGCATATATCAATGCGTCAGGTTGCACACGACCTCCATGTAGTTCGCCCATGAAGCGCCGCTCGTCACCTTTATAAGTTGCCACACTGTTCTCCCCGCAGCACCTCCAACGATGGCATACACCGCTCGATCCGTAATTTGTTCCTTGCGGTGTCCCGATCGAATGCGGAACGCACGCATCTCCGTAGCTCCAACAGGCTCATGGTGTTCAGATTGGGTGCCCGGATCACGGTCCGGTCACAATTATTCAGGTCTGCCTCGTACGGCCCGTCGCGTACGAGATCACTTCCGTAGAACACGAACAAGTCTTGGATGTCACCCATGGCGTACCTACCATAAGTCCATACTGAATCCTCTTAGTATATATAACATGCAACAAGTGTACCATCATACAGCACGTAGGTACCGCCTAGCAGATACAACCGTAATATTTTCATCTGAATTTCGTTGTTCTACCTATCCCATACAAATATGAATGGTACTTTTTTATTTGTAAATGTAATTTTTAATTCATTTACGGAGTGCCCTAACAAATTCCTACATACATCAAATTTACTCCTAATTTATGTGATAAATAAATTACAATTTCTCCAAATTTTTCTCCTAATTTCTATTATTATTGTTCTACTTAATTCACCAACCAACTACTCAATTCTCATCATTTTTAACTTCTTAATTCTTATGTAAATTAAACATCTACATTTTTCCCTAATCTTTCATTTATGGCAGCACGCTCTCTCGAACATGCACAACAAGATCTAATATTATTCAGTGATTTTGGCTACAAGAATGAGTACATGACAATAAAAACAGTAGCTACGCAAGTGGCCTTTCCGACTAGCAGTGTGCTTTCCGTATTTTTTTTCCATAATCTCTCATTTATGGAAGCAAGCTCTCACAACATGCATGCATACCAAGATCTACTATCCTTGAGTGATTTTGGCTACAAGAATGACTAAATATTAATACAAACAAAACCTACGCAAGTAGCCCTTCGGACTACCAGTTCGCTTCACAATGACATCAATGAAATCTAGCTACAATCCAGTTAACATATTTTTAGGTTACGGTTCACAACAGCAGTATAAAAATTCTGTACACAAAATATAAAATACAATATGCAGTGGACAACAACAACGCATAATTTCTTCACATAAATTATAAAATACAACACGATAATTACATAAAATATAGACATATGGAAAACGTTTACATAACGTTTACGCTAATTACAGGCTAATCACTATGATTAAATTACAGACGTATTGAGATGATATTTACCTCTTCTTGAAGCTCACGAGACGATCTACAACTTTCTCACTTGCGAAAACTTCAGATCCCTTCCAAAATTACTCCAAATGCTGTGCTTTCCGCTCTTCTTGCCTTCACTATCAGCTCCCTCTCTTCCGCTCTCTCTTGCTTGCTGCTTCTCTGTCTAGCACAAATGCAGAAAGATTGAAGCCTTCCATCGCAGGCTCTCCCTTTGTATCACGAGATACACAGCGTTCGGAGTAGGGGCCGGCTCTCCAGCTTCGACACATCGCATGCAAGAAATAAACAAAGAATAATGCCGGGGAATCTGGCTGCATGCAGCGCCGAATTAAGTGGCTTTCGGTGGCGATGGGACTTGACGAAAATGGCGCGGCCAGCGTGGGCGGGAAACAGCCGAGTGGTGCGCCCAGGGGCCGCACCATTCGCGGTGTCGTGCGCCCTGGGACCGCACCATTGGCCCTGATGTGACGGCGGGTGAGTGGTGCGGTCGGGGACCGCACCACTCCAGTGTGGTGCGCTCCCCGGCTGCACCATTGGACACGTGTCGCGACGCGGTTAAATGGTGCGGTCAGGTGGGGGCTAGAGTTGGAATTTCGTTTCCGAAGAGGCTATTTCTGGAATTTCGGGTAGCAACAGTGCCAAAAACGTCCAAATTTCTGGTCTGGAGCAGCAAAAATGGGCTCTCGGCTGCCAGAGGGTGTATTTATACCATCTATAATGGATGATTTTTAGCTAAAAGTAAATAAGTAATAAAGTAGTTTTTAGAATGGAGTGAATGGTAGCGAGATGAGTAAGGTCTTTAATGTGACTTTAACTCGTGCTTTATTTTTAGAGTGAAATGAGTAGATAATCCACTTTATAAAAGTAGATGTGCACACTGGCTTCCGGCGATATGAACGGGCCTATAGAAGCTCTAGGATCGATCTGGGCCGTCCGTTCTGATTTCCAATTTGCCTGCCGTTTCAAGCCGAAAATACAAGCGGGAGAGAATACAGACCATACCGTACAGTGAAATCTATCCGAGCTAACCCAAATCTAGGCTGGGTCCAATTTCGTCACCGTCGCTGGGCGTAATGGCTGAAGTTGATCACCGATTTCTGGGTTTGCCTTGCGGTTTCGGCGGAGAGCAGCTGCGTGCGTCTCAGGCCTCGAGCCTTGGACCCATGCCAGGGCTGAATTGGATATTGGAAGCAAAAGCAGTCCATAAATATAACAGAAGTTGGAATAACCCAGCGTTAACGAGCCAACGGAAACGTAAGAAGGCTGAATTTTTTAAATGATTCAGCAAAAGAATAGGATGATTTTTATTACTATAAAATGTTTATAAAAGACTTTCACTAAGAGATTATAAAGAAATGTAATTATCCCTAATCCCTACGATCTTCTCACTAATCAGAAGATTTTGATTGCTTACCTATTATTCTTCTGGTTCTTGTTATGATTCCAATTGTTGGAGTTTTTGGACTTATTGCCATTTGAATTATCAATGTTCTCTCTCGTCAATCCTTAAATTGCGTTGAATATGTGTCAATTTTCTACATGAGAAAACACTTTGTTGAATCGTCCTGTCTGGTTGAGGGGGTAGTAGCTGTTAGAGAGAGATCTAATGATAACTTATCTTCAGCTATTGTCAGTGGGAGATAATTGTGAAGACAACTGCATGACGATTGTTGTTAGAGATGTAGAGCCAAATTGTCGTGTTGTTTAGACATGCTTTATTCACCGCACGGAGGAATTCCCTTGAAGTGGACCCTTGTACTAGAACCTCTGAGCCGTCTGCTGGTCTAGTAAAACATATAGTAAATCTTCAACTAAGGATACTTGGGTAATTGCCTTGGGACCATATGGATCTTAAGATCTTAATTAAGTATTAAAACTATATTTAAAAAATTATTTAATCCTCGTAAAAATGAATGCCCATTTCTGGCATGGGCCGCTGTGCCTAAGTTTTTTTCCTTTTATTTTGACATTTTTAGCATTTGGCGATGGCTGAAGTAGAATTTTACTACTTCAGCTTAAATAGATGCTTATACGTAGTTATTGTATCCAAGCAAAGAAAAAATATAGAATTACTTTTTCAAAGCTACTGCTGTTGCTAATCAGAGCCCTATAGCGAGGTCCTCCAAATGAAATCTGGCACGCACGCCTGGTGCGTACAAAGGCGTACCTCTACGGCATGGAAAATGGACTGCAACGTCTGGAACCACGGTGTGTACATGTGGACGTCGTCAAAGCATGCAGTTCCAAGCTGTAGCTGGCATGCACATGCCGGAGAAATCCAGGGACATGCATGCATAGCTGCTACCTGGAGAAAAGATGGGCAACCGTCGCTCGCGATGACCTGCAACGCGATGGCACGCAGCTTAGCTTATCCCTGCATTAAATTCGGTCGCACGACGCACCGGTATACTAGCATGCGGAGCTAGCACTTGCATTACAGGTGCAACTGCCAACTTCCGCCGGCATCACACCACTCAACTCACCCATGCTTCCGTGCGCGCCCACCTACGCCCGCTTCCTTCCTCCGCGCGCGCCACGTTCGACGCCCTCCTTCCGTTCACGCACCGCACGCTCCACGTCTACGGTTTCGCCGGGCCGGCCGGTAGTACCACTTCCCTGGTGCAGTGACCACTGCTGACCATTGTCTTTGGCACAATATGTGCATCGTTAATAGCCTAATAAGTGAGTTACAATAGGTAGAATTTTTTTTGAAAGAAAAGCTATTAAATAAGTCCATTTGCCTCCCTAAACTATTATATTTTGTCTAAAATTCAACCATCAACTACAAAAGTCATAACAGATTCCCCTCATATATCAGTATCGTTCACTTTTTACCCCATAGAGTGAGTCAGTGATTTTAGCTACATTGACGGCCATGTCACTAGGTTTTAGCAGACGGATAGCCTAACCAATAGGATAAGCAAAAATTAAAAGAAGGTGGGGTCCACTCGTCACCCCAGTCTCTCCTCTTCTTCAGCTTCTTCCTCATCTTCTCTCCTTCTCTCCCGGCGACTTGTGGCGTGGTGGTGCAAGCGAGGTGGAATGGGGTGAAGTGGAAGAGGAGGTGGATAGAGTGGGCAAAGGAGTGGAGGTGATTGTCGGTGCGAAGGAGTATGTCATGGCACTACTACAAACAGGCTAATACTGAACGCCTCATCACAGACGATTGACCAAAATCATCAATATTAAATATAATCACATACGATTTTTGTTCAGCGATCGTCTGTGTTACTAGCTGCGCTAAAAACCGTCTGTCTGTCTGCGAAGAGGTAATATTACAGACGGCTCATGTTGAACACCGTCTGTGATGTTATGAACAAGAACGTATGTGATATTACTAAATATCACAGATGGTTTTTTCTTAAAACTATCTGTGATACTTTCTGTGATTATCACAAACGGTTTGTACTAAAAACCATATATGATAATTTCACTTATTGTAGACCCGACCCTCACAGATCTATCTTAAATTCCAGATCTATTCTCATAGGCTGCTGCTTTGAGGAAGTGGAGTTTTGAGGCCATTTGGTGAAAGGAGACCGCGGATTTGGGAAGAGTGATTGTAGATCTATTTGTTCTTAACTATCTATAGTTAGTGATTTGTTCCTAATTGCATTATATTCTAGATCTAGCTTGGTAAAGGAAGAATTGAAGATGGTTCAGATCTAGCTTGATTAGAGATAAGATTATTTACATCTAGCATAGTTTATGGTTTAGGATTTAACCAATTCATAATCTATTTCTACTTAATTCAATTTAATTAATTCTTGCTACATATAGTTACTTTAGATCATATATAGTATCCTAATTAATTAATTCAATATTTACCACTAAATTGTTCTATGTGCAGTGTAGGACCGAAGCTGGATGTACGTTGAGAACCGTATGAATGAATAGTACATTAATGGTGTGTCTACTTTTACAAGACTGACGATGAGGATATGTTGAATAAGGGGTGGAATATATGTACTGTCCATACATTGATTGTGAGAATCTAAAGATGTTTTAAGAACTGGAGAGCAAATTACATAGGAAGATAGTAATAACGACATCGCCGATGAAGTAAACGATATGCCGCCGGATGATGTCGATTGTGGCTCTGATTCGGATAGGTTGCATGATGACAATCGGGATCAGATGCTCGCGATGCAGAAGGGAACCATGATGATAGAGAGTATGTTAAATTTTAGAGCTTAATGAAGGACTCAAAAAAAACCTTTGTTTACGTGCTGCAAGTCAAAGTACATAAGGTTATTGGTCATGCTTGAACTACTAAAATTGAAGGCAAGCAATAGTTGGTCCAACAAGAATTTCATGGCGTTGTTAGGTCTCTTAGCGGTCTTGTTTGCAAAGGCAAATGAGTTGCCCAAAACCACCTACAACGACGAAGGTTCTTCATTCATTGGGAATAGAAGTAGAAAAATGCATGTATATTCGAATGACTGTACCTTCTATCGTAAAGAGTATACAAAGTCCGATGTGCAACACATCATGATACAAGTGTAAGAATCAATTAGATGACGGCAAGGGAATCGAGGTGAAGAAATGACCTCCTGCTAAGGTGCGTGGTATCTTCCTGTAATTCCCCATTTGAATCAGTTTTTTGTGAACCCAAGAAGGTAAAACTACTACATTGGCATTCAGAGGAGCATAAGAAGAATGGAAAACTAAGACACCTTACTGATTCACTTATCCAAGGCTGAAGCAACCTAGGATTAATATTGGTGTGTACCTAGCATCATTGATAGAAGATCTAAAAATAATGTGGATCGAAGGGGTACAATATGGGATGTGTACAAATAAGAGAACTTCACTTTATGCTCCTTGTTATTCTATACCATAAATGACTATTCTGCCTTTGCTAACCCGTTGGACCAGAGTATAAAAGGGGCTAAAACCTATACTCACTGCTTAGACGATACCGAGAGTATGTGGCTAAAACACTTGTACAAAACTGTACACATGCGTCACCGTAGGTTCCTTTGGAGGGCTCACCCATACCGCAAGATGAAGAAACAATTCGATGGAAAGAAAGAGGATAGTTCAGTTTTAAGGCATTTAAGCGAAAAAGAGATCTATGATATAATTAAGGATTTAGATGTTGTGCTCAAAAAGGAATATAGATTGAGGACCTGTGAGAAGAACATCTAGAAGAAGAGATCAATATTTTGGAACTTACCTTATTGGGAGCACCTAGAAGTTCACCGTTGCATCGACGTCATGCACATAGAGAAGAATGTATATGATAGCTTGATTGATCTCTTACTGAACATTCATGACAAAGCAAAGGATGGTGTCAACACATCGCTTGACTTAGTTGATATGGACATTAGGCCTGAGTTAGCACCAACAAAGACCAATAAAGGACGAATGTACATTTCCCCTGCTTATTACACTCTGTCCAAGGCCGATAGAATTGAATTATATCAGTGCTTGCATGGTGTGAAAGTTTCGTTCAGTTACTCAGTCAACATGAAGAAACTTGTTTCAATGGATATTTGAAGTTAATTAGTATGAAGTTTGATGATTGTCATATGCTGATGACACAAATGCTCCCTGTTGCAATTAGAAGTATTTTGCTGATCAAGGTCTGGGAGACAATCCTGAGGCTATGTTATTTCCTTAACACAATTGCTCAGAAGGTCATCGATCTCGAAAGACTAGATGCTCTGTAGGATGAGGTGGTGAGGATTCTATATCATCTTGAGAAATATTTTCCTCTATCATTTTTCAATATCATTATTCATATCATGTGGGAGATAAAGATGTGCAACCTCGTGTTCCTACATATCATGTACCCATTCAAGAGGTTCATAGTAATTCTCAAGTCCTATATATGGAATCAATCTCGCCCGAAGGGCAGAATCATCAAAGGTTTTGGAACCGAAGAGATCATTGAGTTCTGTGTCGATTGCATGGCTTAGGTTGAACTGATAGGTGTACCTTGATCTCGCCATGAGGGGAGGTCGAGGGTATCAGGACCATTAGAAGAAAAACAATCACTCTAGATATGGATACATATGCTCAAGCTCATTTCACGGTCTTGCAATACATGACCGAAGTATCCATGTATATCAACTAGCACAAGGATGTGCTTTGGCAACAGAATCCAGAGCGGTCGGATATTTGGATTATGAGACAACACAACAGTCAGTTCAACCAATGGTTAAAGGAGTGAATCAATAGGAACTCATCAAGTGATATCTCGACACAATTGGCAAAAGTGATGTGACCACGCCACCAACACATATGACCATAGCGACCAATATCAAGATTGAACTAAAGGTGAATTCGTTTCTTCAACTTCAAAACATTTTAAATGAGAATATGATGCTACCTAATGATAAAAAAATATATATTTATAGCACCACATCACTTTGGAACCAATTGAAGAAAGGGTTCAAGTTCGACAGGTTTTGAATCCAATTCGGCCTCCAGATCAATTCGGATTCAGCTTGACAAGCCAACTTCAAACAGCCATAACTTTTGATCCAGAAGGCTTCTCAGGGCCCGTGAGTACTCGCTGGAAAGCTCTTGGAGTCTACTTTCAGATGGATCTGGTCTCACCTGCAAACTCCATCCGAGCAGATCAGATACTGTGAAACAAGTCATATTACTTTTCCAGTCTGAGTCAAAGTGGGCCGAGGGCCTTGTAACTTAGGCTATTTGGGCCGGTACTGTTCATGTGAACAGTACCACGGCCACGTGAACAGTAACTAAGAATAGTACCACATCCCTTTTCATTAGATAAGTGTGGCTTCCCCCTCCCTTATTTAAGGATGCCACACCCCTTTAATTTTTGTGAGGTTTTTCTTAAGAGATTATTCTGCTTAGCAGTTTCGCCGCATGTTCGGTTGAGGAACCCCAACTTGTGAACTTAATCTTTATTCGCAATACAGATCGCATCTTTTACTCTCTTGCTCGTGTTCTCGATTCGCTTGCAGGAGATAGCCTTCTTGGCGAGGTCAACCGTGTTCGGCACGGTTGATAACCAACGAGCGATGGTGTAGTGATTGCGATGGGTTCGATCTAGTTTTGGTCGGAGCCTTTAGATCATCAACGTTGAGATCTCCACAATCGACTTATCAGTACCTCTCGGAAGATCGGACCATCGTCACATCAGTTGGTATCAGAGCAACGGTTGCCCGTGAGGTAATTCTTGTATCCCTAGTTAGTAGATTGGTTTTTATTTCCTATAGTCCAAAAAAAATTGCCCCACAAAAAGAGTTAATTTCCGCTGTCCAAACCCCGTTGTGCCTTTCAATCTGTTAGTTTTGGTTTGCTAAATTGAATTTGTGTCCATATTAGCATTGTCTAGTTGCTGGTCATATCTTTGTTCCATTAAAAATCCAAACAAAAGAAAATTTCCCACCCCAAACCCTAATTTCCAAATTCGGATGATTTTTCCTTTCTCTGCAACCGCCACCAAAAACGCCATAACTTTTGATTATGAGATTATTTTTGAGAGAGACTACCGCCATTAGATTCCAAAATTCATTATCCATCTATCTGTAAAATGTCACATCATTCCAGCAAGGCATTTAAGAGATATGTGCGGTGAAAGTTGACCCAATTATCTGTTTTGAATCTGCAACAGTCAGCAGTTGTGATTTTTGTGCGAATTTCTGTGTCGGGTTTCAGAAGTTGGCCCCAAAAGAAAATTTGTAGAAAAAGCCATCATAAAACAGAGAAAAAAAGAATCAGTGAAAAATAGGTATCTGACAAAAAGTTACGGCTACAATACCGACATGCTGTCCAGTGGACAGAAATATTCAGTTTTCAGTTTTGGATCAATCCTTGTGTTCTTCAATTCCAGATTGCATTGGATTGAATTATCTTGTATTTACCACTGCTACACATTGCCATACACTTGTTTTTAGCCTTCTTCCATTCTTGGTTGATCAGCAATATAGGCTAAATGTTAGATACGAACTATAATTCAATTCTGTGCAATTTCTGAAATTAACTGATTGTTCTCCATTGCTACATATTGTGTCTTCCAAGCTCCACATACTCTTGATCAGAACAGATCCCCTCTTGCAATCGTACCCACGCTTGACATGGTATTACAAACCAGCCACCGGTTGTACCACCTGCTGCATTGGTAAGAACACTTGTAAGAGTGTGGTAAGACGCTTGAAAATGTGTGATTCCACCTTCCACCACCTAGTAGTTGATAGGGATAATACCTTTGTTTTGTTTTTTGTTTTCTACTAACCATGACAGCGCTCCATCAATAAGAGTATTGCAACACTCACTACACGCATTAAAAGAATGGTCAATCGGCCACCAAACAATGGACGCGAGTATGATCACGATGCGGACCACGATCGTGAGGAGGATATGATAATGAGAGACAAAACCGCGATGCCGTGGTTCATTTGTGCCGAAGATGCACGCCCACAACACCGCCTACATCACAACCGTCACGGTATGGGAGGTAATAATTTTCAGTACCACAATGATCGTGCTAATGATGACCTATTTGCTAAAGTCAAATTTACCACACCATCTTTTGCAGGTACTTATGATGCTGAAACTTATCTAGATTGGGAGATGACAATTGAACAAAAATTTAATGTCCATCTAGTTCCTGAAGTGCATAGAGTCAGACAAGCTACTAGTGAATTTAAAGATCGTGCTATCATTTGGTGGACTCATGTAGTTAATTCTCGTTTAGCACCTGATACATGTGATGAATTGAAGGTAGCTATACGTGCTAGATTTGTTCCTCCTGCTTGTAAACATGAAATGCATAAGAAATTGCAGTGCTTAGACCAAGGTAATAAATCTGTCGAGGAATATTATCAAGAACTACAAATAGGCATGTTGCGTTGTAATGTTGTAGAAGATGAGGAGGATAAGATGGATCGTTTTTTATGGGGGATTAAGGCGTGAAATTCAAGACATAATTGATTACAAAGAGTATAATGATATCAATAGAATGTTCCAGCTTACTTGTTTGGCAGAAAAGGAATTGCAAGGTAGGAAACAAAGGACAAGGAGTAATTTTGGAAGTACGACTACATCGAGAACGACGCCGGGGCAATCCAAGACAACCCCACCTCCTGTTTTTCGAGCTGCTGCCCCCTCTGTGAGTATGGCGCGTTCAGCAGCACCGTTGCCACCATCACGCACACCTAAGACGAGCAAATCTACTAATGTGCAAGCTCCAGCACAGAGCTGTTCATCAGTTGCTTCCACGGGCCGTACGACGGGCATTGTGTGCCACCGTTGTAAAGGGATGGGCCACGTCATGAGAGATTGCCCAAGTCAGCGGGCGTACATTGTGACAGAAGATGGTGGTTATGTAAGTGCTAGTGATATTGAGGATGAATATGCTGATGCAGCTAACCTTGCAGGTAATGGTAATGATCATGAGAACAAACCTGTGTTTGTGCCCTTTTCTGTGACTAACAACTTGCAGGTAGTTAAGAACCATGCCAAAGAGGAGCATGAGCTGATTGAATTACTGACTCCATTGGTTGAGAATGAAGATAAGTAGGTGGATGCACTTACATCATCTGAGGAGAGCCAAGAAGGTAAAGAACATGGTGCTATTATCTCTCACGGTCTTGATTTGGTGCTACAACAAGACATAGAGCAACCTTGTGAATATATACCGCTGTAGTGCAATCTTTTGATATTTCTTGTGTTGACTTAAATGAACCATGTGCTGATCTAAATTCTCATAATTTTGCACATGTCGAATTAATAACACATAAAGAAGTTTTGACTAGAATTTCTACTGCTAATTCATTGTGTTACATCATGTTGGATCTACTTTCAGATGGATCTGGTCTTACCTCCAAACTCCATCCGAGCAGATCAGAAACTGCGAAACAAATCACATCATTTTTCCAATCCGAGTCAAAGTGGGCCGAGGGCCTTGTAACTTAGGCTATTTGGGTCGGTACTGTTCACGTGAACAGTACCACGGCTGTGTGAATAGTAACTAGGAATAGTACCACATCCCTTTTCATTAGATAAGTGTGGCTTCTCCCTCCCTTATTTAAGGAGGCCACACCCTTTTAATTTTTCTGGGGTTTTTCTTAAGAGATTATTCTGCTTACCAATTTCACTGCATGTTCGGTTGAGGAACCCCAACTTGTGAACTTAATCTTTATTCGCAATACAGATTGCATTTTTACTCTCTTGCTCGTGTTCTCGATTCGCTTGCAGGAGATAGCCTTCTTGGCGAGGTCAACCGTGCTCGGCACGGTTGATAACCAACGGAGCAGTGGTGTAGTGATTGCGAGGGGTTCAATCTAGTTTTGGTCGGAGCCTTTAGATCATCAACGTCGAGATCTCCACAATCGACTTATCAGTACCTCTCGGAAGATCGGGACATCGTCACATCAAAAAGGGCCAACATTTATAGTTGTGACACGGCAAGTATACGATATAAATGGGTACACATTCTATACGTAGGCTCAGAATATAAAGAGCACCAATCGAAACAGCGGTATTCACATAGATACGTTCTGTATCGATGGGTTGAGGAGCTCCTACTATGGGTTCATAAAGGAGATTTAGGAGCTTGACAACGTGCTTTTCAAGATCCCACTATTTTAGTACCATTGGGTCCATCTCCCACAAGTGAAGGTCGACAAGTACAGTGTCACAACCATGAACCTCGAATGTATTGGATATAAAAATGAACCATTGGCACTCGCTAACCAAGTTGTGTAAGTATTCTATATAACCAATCAAGCAAATAAGAAGCGACACGTAATTCTTCATGGAAAAAGGAGGATTGCCAGAGTTGAAAATGTAGTGGATAAGAAAGAATACAATCAATTTGACAAGTTGTTTCCTTTCAAAAATGGCATATGGGTCAAGGAAGAACAACATGATGAAACTAGCTACATATGCGTCGATCAGCATGAAGGACTAATTTTTAAAGGAAATATGCAAGTAGAATGATGAATAAAATATTTATGTGTTATATGTTCTGGATTTGCATTTATGTATATGAGAATGTGTCACACACACACACATATATGTGTGTGTGTGTGTGTGTGAATTTGCATTTATGTGTATGAGAATGTGTCATGTGTGTGTGTGTGAATTTACATTTATGTATATGAGAATGTATACTTTTCGCATAAGGTTATTTATTGGAACCATCTATCATGTGTATGTATCATAGATAGTTCTACTTTAGAACCATCTGTAATGTGTATTTATTATAGACAGTTTTACTTTAGAACCGTCTATGATGTCCAACTATTTATATTTGGATTTTAGGGTATGCCCACACCCCACTCAAACGATTAATTTTCTCACTCTCCCTCCTCCCCTCGAGCCTGTCACCATCATCCTCGACACCGCCCCCTCTCCAAGCCGCCCGAAATCCTAGCCTCTCACAGATCCACTTGCTTCGTTGCCTCCCGTCCCGCCCATCGCATCCATCCAGGTATGCATTGATCTCCTTGCTCTGCTCCTAGCCACAGTCCCTGTCGATTTGCCCTCAGGCTCTTGGAATCCAGAACGGCTGATCAAAATCTCATTTCCTCAAATGGGATGTGTGGGATCTAGGTGGTGCTTGACACATCTGTCATCCTCTTAATTTGATGCGTTACTCTGTTGGAAGATTTACCTCATGTCATGGCTATGTGTGTATATATGCATGCGCCTTAGGATGATTGGCGGAATTGTTTTCTCCTTGGCCTTTGGTCTTGGTCCGATCTAGTGTCTAACCTAGTAGTTGTGCGATTGGATTATTTGGTTCAAATTAATTTCATCAGAATTATGTTGTGTTATGTTGTGCGATAGATATGTTGGAGGTTGGTATCACCGAGTAAGCCTGCCCAAATTTCTTTGGTTTATTCGGTTTGCTAGAATGTAGACTACACATGCTTTGTGAGTATCTCGGCTTTCAGTTTTGCATTACTAGTAGTGTGTCTTTGTACTAGTAAATTTTCTTCAGTTAATTACTCTAGTACTAGGAGACATTGCTTGTAATGCTTGTTGTCTCAGTTTTGCTACTCGATAAGGATAATTGTCATATTATGAAACTAAAATAATAACTTTGTCAGGCTTGAGCTATTCGAATTGATTCTTATTATCATTTGTTACTGGCAGCCAGTTCACTAATACTCTTTGTTTCAGTTTATTTGAATAGTGTTAGTGTTATAAAATTCTCTAGAGATTCATTGTTAGCTCATTGTATCTACTAGAATTGTTGAGACTGATAGACACTTCTATTATCTATTTTCAATAGACTATTCTGATCAAACAATGAATTCTTGCACTATAATTTCTTGATTTTCTGTCAAAAGGAGGTATTGGATTATTGTCACTAGTATTGTTCTTGATTAAATATAGAGAATCTTCATGAAAGCTCAAAGTATGATTCATAGTTATCATATTTAATTAGTGAAGAATATTGACAAGTATTGAGAAGGCCAAGATTTTATCTTGTGCAACTCTACATCTAAAAGCAAGACAACACACTTTAAATCTGAGCTCTATGGTTATTGATGTAAATTTTGTGAAATATTACCTTATTGCGCTTGGTTGCTGTCTTAGACATACTTTACCGCCTTCTTTATGATTATCCATTGGATTCTTAGGACTAGAAATGAAGAAAAGGAGTGCGAAGAAGCCAATAGCTAGTCGCGAAGAAGGCGGCGAGTATGCCTAAGATAACAACCAAACCCAACACACAACACGATGAGGAGGAAGAGACATTAGCCATGACCTACTTCATAGAACCTAACACACTTGAGTATGTGATTTGTTTCATGCCCTTTGAAGTTTAAGTATATAGTTCTTTAATATTTCTCTCATAGTTGTTGAGAAAAACCAACATGAGTAGTCTGACTACTTTTTAGAAGAATTTTTGGACAATTGACTCTCTTCTTCTCATCTTGGCACATATTATTGCTACAAGATCTCATTGGAAAGATATTTTAAAACAACTACTACTCTAACTAATATAGTTTTAATTGTCAAGGGTGATATGGGATCTAATTTTGTCTCTAGTTCATTTAAATTATGGGAAGAGTAAGACTATGTTAGTGTTACCATGAATATGGGGCATCATCCATCTAAATCAAGAACAAGTAGTGAGTTGTGACTTTCTGTTGTCTAATGTATGAGTTTACTTCTCCTAACGATCGAGCGTGACAATCAATTTAAGTACATTCGTTCTTAATGAACTCTCCAACATTTGAAGATGGCTCTCCACCTTCTTGATGATGAAGGTCATTGACCCGAAGGGAGAGTTTAACTCTGATGACAATAATTAATAAATGTTCAAACATTTGATTCAATTATAATCGGGTGAAAATCGCGTGACTTGTGACTAGCGACGCTCGACCATGCCGTGACATGGCGCGCCACTTGACAGACTAAGTCCACCTTTATTTTTGCTAAACCATGCACCACACACACACACTCTCTCTCTCTATTTGAATGAGATTCAAATATTTGAATTTGAGACTTTATTGGGTTTTGATGACAGGCAATTATCAGTGAGTAAATAGCTGGTTAAATATGTCAGTTACCAGTGGGTAAATGGCTGTTTAATCATACTAGTTCACTGTCTGTCTATATATATGCCTGGAGACGTCCAGAGTATATAGTGAAGAATCTCACTACCTTCATTTCTTTTCTCCTGTGAACTTGTGATGTTATGCTGCGCTGTCTGAACCTCATCAACTCTTCTTCCCGACGTGCACCATGAAGAATGGGAGCAGTATCTCCAACCTGTTGCTACTGTTAAGACCTGCACAGGGGTGGCAATAAGGTTTCTGGGTAGCGCACATCTGCATGACCGCTCGCTACTCTGCTTCATCTACATCCTTCACTGCATCGAGCCTGTACTGCTCCCTGTTCTTCATCAAGCTCAACAGTAAATCGTTCGTGCATTCGATCAACTTTGATATTATATTTTCTTTGCATATTTTTTGAAGCACAATGAGTAGCCTGCTGTTAGTTTTATGTTTGGCATCGCTAGTTTTTTTACTATATTTATCTCCTAGTAAAATTTAGAATTAAAATATGGCCTACATTTTCTAGTCGGATAGGACGGGAATCCCTCCTTTTGCTGTAAATACTCCTGGTGTGTGCCTTTTTGCCAAGCTTGCACTCCGGCCGTCCAAATCTAGGTGATTCTTCGGTTGGTAAAGGCTGCCCTACTCCCCAGCTTACTGATTGTTGAGATTGTGCATCCATGTTGCCGTCCGTTGGCTATGTTGTGGCAATGGTCATCGTCGTTCGCACATGGTACTGGTCTAGAGGCTCAAGGTACCCCCTCAATCAGGGGCGGATCTACCAATATGGCATGCTATGGCAGCTGCCATAGCAACCGATTGGCACTAATACCCCCTACCCCCATGTCTCAGGTGATTTTGTACCACCGGCGGCGGCCATGGATGGCTCCAGAGGCTTGCTCGGTGGCTGGAACGCGTGAAAGGAGGAAGAAGAAGCTGAGGCGCACAACTGGGCTTTGATGGCCCATGAGGAAAGAGGCCCACCCGTGACCCGTCAAAGCTTTCTAGCTCTAGGGTTGGCACCCTCCTGCCTCCTTGCGCTCGGCCTTGGCGGCGGCTGGGAGTCCCTTTCACGCGCGCGACCAGGGGAGGGACTCGACGGCGCGGCGGCCAGCGGCCGACGGCAGGGGCTCCTCTGGCGCTCGGGCGCTCCACCTCCACCTCCACGGGCTCGGGCGCTCATCAGTCGGTGGCTCGGCCTCGGCGCCTCGGCGGCGGCAGCGGCCGGCAACTTGCGGTCGGGCGGGGTGGTGGCGCCGGCGCGATGACAGCGGCGCGGTGACAAAGTGGTGGCGGTGGCGGCGAGAATCTGAGGAGGGCGCGCGCGCCCGCAAGCGTCGCCGGCACAAGAAGTTGCGAACTTTCATTTTACTATGATTTGGTCTATATTCATAAGGTATTCTTCTATTTACTACTTTCTTGTTACAATTTAGTGATTGTGGTTTGATTTATTGTCGGTTTTGCTTGAGTTTAATAGTACAACCGCTAGTTCACTAGTTTGTTTTCAAGGACTCCGCCATAGCAAGATTTTTAGGCTGGATCCGCCACTGCCCTCAATACTAAATAATGTAGCTTCTCTCGGTTGTTTTGGAGTTCATCTCTGGCTTTCCGGTGGTCGCCTCCATACGAGGCTTTCGCGTATCCTATGGCGTTCCCCTCAACCTCCGCTTCTAAGAGGCCTCTATATTCCTTCCGCTGCCCGCAACAGCCGGCAAATGCACAACAGATGGCAGAGACGAGGCTAGCTGTGAGCACTCAAGATGAGGAGTCAATGATTCCGCGACTGAAGCTTTTTCCTCACTGACGATTGACGAAGTCGCCAAGAGCATCTAAAGAACTTGGCTGTAATTTTCAGGTTCTTTTTAGTCCTTCTTTTTGAGTTTCAAGGACTATTATGTAATATATTTTCTTCTTAGGGTCCCTTTTGTAACTCTGTGGGTGGTTGTCATGTATCTCTCATATTAATCCAGAGTTAATGTCTTTGGGCCTTGTTTGCCTTAAAAATATGAATAGAACTAAGGGCATCTCCAATGGTTATAGCTAGCAACTAACTATAAGACTTCCACATCATCTATATAGTACACATTAAAACTAGCATTCTAAAGAACTATCTATAAGGATAGCTATTTGATGCTTACATGCACACACAGAATTTATGGAGGCTGCCTCGTTTGGCGCTATAGACTATCTCTGAGTTTGTGAGAGCTGCGTTCTCTTTCTTCATTTAATATCTTCCACGTAGGACAGTTGATGACATGGACTCTCTTGTAGAGAGCTGCTATAGACCCATTGTAGATGCTCTAATAAACACGTACATAAGTACGCCGAAATTCCTTGTCAGCTGTAGTGAAAAAAAAAACTAGAGCCTTAAATGGCCGTGTTGTCGGGTGTACGTACGTGTGCCGTACATGGCTAGCCAACTGCACCTTTGACGCCGCGGCGCCATATTTATTGACAGATCTATCGGGCGAGCTACGTGCTGACCACAACGTGCTCAAGCTCAACGAACCTGACGACCAAACTATATAAAAAAAGGTACTTAGTACAGTGCCTCTAAAAAAAGGTACTTAGTACAGTGTGAAGGCCTCAGCCGCGACACAGATCCACTGAACGGACTTGCTTAATTTGGTGCAATTGTACTGTCATTTCCCTTCATCAGCCAAAAGTTAGTGAACCTGGAATAATAGTACTTGCACATGTGGCTAATCGATCACCGGCATTTTGCAGCAAAAGCATCCATAATTTCTTTGTTAATTGTTATCGCGGTAGTTAACTAGTTCCTTCCACGATTTGTTTCATGTTACAGTACAATCCACGTTAAATGGCATGAACGTCATTTAAACCTTTCCTCCTTGTTTCATCGGGAAATGAAAGTGATGTGTGTTGGACTAGCAACGTTTGGAAGAAATAATCCTATTGGAATAGTCTCATATTGATTGTGGAAGAGTAAGAAACTTAACTTAAAAGTGAAGGAGTCCCTCACCTCATTGGCTATCTTTTGGGGTGAGAAGGCTCTTACGATCCAACAAGTGGTATCAGAGCCCGGTTCTAACATCTCTAGCCTAATGGACACTAGTGTGTGAATACCTGATGGACTGTGACCCTGAGGAACCGCCGGTATGTACGGTGAAGAGACCGTCGGTGTACGGTGAAAGCCGTCGGTGTACGGTGAAAGGGCGGTGAAGGGCTGAGGGACACCAATGTGTGAAGGGGGAGATTGTTGGAATAGTCCCACATTGGTTGTGGAAGGGCAAGTGACCTAACTTAAAAGTGGGGGAGTCCCTCACCTCATTGGTTAGCTTTTGGGGTGAGAAGGCCCTTACGATCCAACAATTGTTAGACCATGTGGCTAGGTTTAGGATATTTTGGTGATGAATAATTGACAATGATTAATTTGTTATGATGAATAATTGGTGATTTTGTTTAAGCGGTGTTATGTGAGTTGTGTTGCGTGTGTGTGGACTGGTGTTGGTCAAGTTGAGACGAACTTGTGCCGGAAGAATGTTCTTTGGTCTTTGCATGTGCAGGTTGAGCATGGAGGCAATCATGGTCGGTGACGAGGTGGACTGGAACTAGGATGGGGAGATCTGAGGTTCGGACGGTCAAGGAGGTCACGAGATGATCGGGCTCATGCTTGGGGCGCATAGAGATCAAAGGTGGATGATACGTGGAGAAGCTACGGGAGGTGCGGTCCTGGAGGCTTCGACATATGACACGTTAGGAAAGTTGTGAGTGTGAAAAACCTGTGTTAGGAAGGGTTTCGGGTCTCTTGAAAATTAGTGGGCCAAAAGTCTAGTTGAGGCAAAAAAAAAAGGCCCAAGCCTAGTTGGAGTTGGATTAGGATTTTAAGGCCTTATTGGAGTTAGATTAGGATTTTAAGGCCTAATTGGAGTTGGGCTGTGTGTGTATATATGCATGCGGCGGCATGGCAAGAGTTTGTACCGAGCAGCCGTGGAAGAAAATATATATATGGCTTTTGGGGTGACCGAACATTTTCTTTGACATGGCATCTCTTTGATCAAGAAGCGCACGACATTGTTCGGCCATCGGTCAGGCAAGCGATCTCAGATTTTGCTTAGTTGCATAATTAGGGCTTAATTTATTTTCGTCACTATCTGCATCAGCGATCTTGTTTTTTTATATCTCAAGTTCTAGAGCTCCGATTGACGTAATTCCAGTTGGGTTAGTTCAATAATTGTCTTTAGTTTATTCTGAAAAAGTTTGAGGTTATTCGGAGTTGCGGATTTTTATCGAGATCAGTTTTAGTAAGGATACAGTGTTCTGTCCAGAACTTTAAACAAGGCTTAAATATGTTTTTTGTTAAAAGGGGAGTATTAAAATTTATTTTTAGCTTCCGCAATCATTCACCCCCTCTGATTGTCTATCTCAGTGTGAATCGATCCTACAAATCTTTTACTAACTAGTACGAAACCTAGCATGTTCATCTTCTTTTTGTGCAAACATACCTATAAAATTAAGGAAAAACTTACCCTTTTATGTGTTCGATTCTCCGCTCCAAATTCCGGATCCTTATTGAACCAATTATTCAAGAAAGATATCCCTCGCAGAAAAAGAATAATGATATGATGGGTTCAGTGTTGATTTGTGATCCAAATTCTTTACATTAGGCCAGCTTCTGGACGGAGCGTAGCGGAGGCCCGTCGCCGGAGGCTTAGGGCCGAGCGGGCGAGTCTGGCGGCCCATTATCTGCAGGCCCGTGCACCGGGGGCGCTGGGGTGCGGCGCGAGCCCCCACGGTATGGATTCTAGTCGAATTAGGGTTTCCCTGTTATATATATCTCCTGTAAGCCGCCGTTTGGGATATGAGATTAGAGTTGTAAATCCCCGGCATTGTAACCTCACCCCGATATAGTGAAGATTGTTGCTGGCTGGCGCCCGTGGTTTTTTCCCTCTCGCTTTGAGAGGGTTTTCCACGTTAAATCTCGTGTCTCTCTGCGATTGATCTTGTTTACTTCGTCGTTCCGCAGCCGTCGCGTGTAACATTCGGGACCGAGTATCTCATCTCATGCAAGCGTATCGGAAAGGTACAGACGAACAATGTGCTATTCGGACGATGGTCTGGATAGTCCAATCGAGCCTCGGAAGAGATTTGTACCGAGAAATTAATGCGAGATGCTTTGAATTTCTTGTAAGATATTCTGAAGCCTTCTTGATCTCTCTAGTGTTGATTTTTGGATCTGACGGTACCAAAGCCGTGCCTTTAATTAGTACCTTTTATTATCGTTGAACCAGCACAGAGGCTGGGCTTTCTCCCCATTAATTCCAACACATACCCAGAAACTGGTTAGTGTGGTGAGTGGTAACCATACCCATCGTGGTGACCACACCTCTTTCGACCATAAATACTGACCCCCTACACATTCTTGCACATACACCACCACGACCTGCCGTGCCTAGCTCCCTCTCAACTAGTGAACACACACTCCCTGTGCCGAAAACACACGCACAAGCACACACCGTTCTGCTCGCCTAACCACAGAGCGCCGCAGCGATGGAGTCGAGGGCGAAGCCCAGCTTCAACGGCGTGAGCGGCGCCTCCGACAGCCGCAGGGGCTACATGGGGGCGACGGCGGGCGGCGGCGGGCCGCCGGTGGACGGTTGCAGCGTGGCTCTGCGCGTGTTCATCCTGGCGGCGACGCTGGTGGCCGCCGTGGTGATGGGCGTGGACCGGCAGACCAAGACCATCCTGGTCACCGTCGCCGACACGCTGCCTCCGCTGCAGGTGCCCGTCACGGCCAAGTGGTCCTACTCCACCGCCTTCGTGTAAGTCGATCTCTAGCTACCTAATTACGTACACTGCCGCTGATCTTTAATCAACTGCAGATCTGCATTTTATCTTCTTTTCTTTTTCTTTTTTGTTCCTTTAATTTTGTTCTTTTGCAATTATTGTTCATGATGCAACACTAGCCTGCTGACATACTCGTTATATAGGACAAAGGATACAACGTACGTTTCATAAATGGGCCCATTTAAGTACATGCATGCCTTGCCAATTAATATTGTGTATCCCAAATCGATCAATCTTTTTGGTACAGTTTTCCAACGAAATTAACATCCGTTTGGAAAATTATAGTTTGAAGCATCTAACTACGTAACTAAGTATCAATTCCGGCATAGACACATGTCACGTATGTCTCTGGATTCCTACTGTATATGTAGTACAGTCATGTCCAGCACGTATATGTGTCCCTTCTGTAGAAAGCAACCTACGTACGTTTCCGATACGTACCAGTGGCTACCTATTTAGCCGTTCCGTTGTTTTCGACTTTCACCGCTCATGTTGATTTTCATACGTGTTCTCCCTCTTTCCAGTATCATCGCTATTTCTCTGATATGCAGCGGAGAAACAAACAGAACACTTTTGATGAGAAGGATGATGACTAGCGAGAAATATCGTGCATGTGTCCTGATTCCTACCTTCCACTGGCCTCGCGCGATCTCCTTCAATTTCGTTCCACGTACAAACAAGCCCTTCTCTACCTAAACAGAGCCTTTCTAATATGCTATAGACAAGGATGCCACAACAAATTAGAATAATTATGAATGATTTTGATCGAGGTGACTAAAATTAACCTGCTTTACTTGCTGCTTTGAACTTTGCACTCCATCGCATGAAATCAAATAGAAGCAAGCTAGACTAGCGTGGTGGTGTGTAACAAGTGTGTACGCAAAGGGTGTAATTGGCTTAATTTATTTATTCATAAAAATTAGCTTAAATTTTTAAAATTGAGAATTAATAACAATGAATTGTTTAGTCAGAGAAAATTTGTTACTACACTATAACATAAATTTGGATATCACTGTTAAAGAAATGAATGGCGTTTTCGGTGTACCACGTGGCTCTCCTGAACCATTATTGCAGAAAGAGAAGATGTATCTCAGCTCAACCCATCGTATCCACCATGCCCCCCACGTGCTCGTCCTGATGAGCTCCCAACGACCACTGATTTGGCCTTTGTAAAAGCGAAGATTGATACGGATAGAGATTTGGAGAAAATGCTCATCAAGATCAGTGTATTGTGGGTTCATTTAGGCTTATTGTTTAACTTTTTATGAAAACTAACTTTTAAATGATATATTTTTAAGTAAAATCTATAAGTTAATTAAAGTAGACATTATTCTGATTTTATTTATATCGGCTAAAATCATATATAGATATATATCTCACCATTCTTTTTTATGGATGGACAGAATTTAAAATTTAAACAAAAATCATAAGGCCCCGTTCGGTTGGGCTAAAAAGCTGTGGCTTATGGCTGAAATTTCACTGTAGCTAAAAATAACTTATTTGGTGTAATTAAATCTAAAAAATTTAAAAATAGAAAAAATATGCTAGCTTAACACGGACAACGCAAATAAATGCGGGAAAAAAGAACCGGCAAAAATGCTAAAAAAGTCAAAAGTTCAGAAAAGGACAAAATTTATAAATAGTAAAAAATAAACCAGTAGCCAGAAACTGAAACTGAAATAAGCGGGCCAGAATCCACCATCCAACGACGGAGCCAGAGTATTTGCGGATATCAAGTCATGGAGTTCCAATGAAGTTCCGTTGTTGGCAGTCATGATGGAAGTCATATCTTCCTAGATAAGTCTTTTATCTGGACCGTCACACGAGAGTTACGAGCTAGTGGTCAGATGGCTGGGGCAGTTAACCGTTACTTGTCAAGTTGTCATGCTAAATTTTTTCCCTGGCTCAGCCCCTGATATCATCAGTTATCAGTTATTCGCCGGCAAATCCGATAATTCCGTACCAAGCTAATACAAGGTTCATCCATCACTAGTGGAAGATGGGTCCAGTGATCTTTTTTTCTGAAGGCTGGTGCGTCCATTGATTAGATTCTTTTTCCATTAGAGCGTGTTTCCTCACACCCCGTCCATTCCTCTTGATGTCTACTCGCTTCGATCGATCGTGCAGTTGCGTATAAATGTGCTGTACTTTTGGATATGATGTGGATGCTTGTTGCTCGGCCATTACTAACGGGAAAGCAACAGCTTTTTTATCCGCATTGCACGTAACAGTCTGAAATCAATGCACACATGCGAAGATGGTAATATTTTCACGTACGTAAAGAATCAACTGAGAACTAGGTTTTTTTCCCCGGATAACACGAACTGTGAACTGGCTAGTGCCCTAGAGAAATCCTGAAAGTAGAGGGATAGATTTATATAAATTTGAAGTCTTGAAAGTACAGGGATATATTTATATCTATTTGAAGTGGGAGGGATAAATTCAGCCAATGAGTAAAGGAACAAAATGCCCTAGCAATTTTTAACCTTAACAAGGAGAATGAAGTTAACAGTGATTTTTTTCCTTGGTACATGGTATCTTAAATTAAATGAAAGCTCCGGAGTACCCCTAAAAAAAATCGATTCCATAGGGGTACGTGTTTGGATGCATGGAATCGTGGATAACTGGAATTAAATTCCTTAGGGAAAATTTGTAGTAGTGGAGAAAGCTGTTTTTGTTTTCTAAAAAAAGGTATAGGTTCGCATTTCCGTTTATGATGCTTATTACTATACCAATTTCGTTCTATTCCTATACACTAATTATTAATCTAATTCCTTTTCGTTACGTGTGCTGGCTTAACTATTCTTCTAAAAAAAGATTCCGTGCTTGGATTTTCCCAAGTTTATCTTTGCAACTAAAAGATGTTGTCGGTATGCATCATCTCATGGACTAGTAACAGGGGGCGATTATGGTGCCGCTCGGTTGGACTGAAATAAGCTGGCTTCTGGCTAAAATTGTATTGTAACTGGTTAAAATTACCACTGTAGCTAATGGTAGCTTATTTAGCGTAACTAAATTTTAAATAAAAATAAAAACATGTTAGTCCATCACGGACAATGCAAATAAATACGGGAAAAAAGAATTGGCAAAAAAGCTTTAAAAAGCCAGAAGTTCAAACCGAAATAAGTAGAGCCTAGACTAATTTTGACAAAACATAAGTATGACAATGACAGAGATCTAGGATACAACGAATGTGTTGAACATTCGGAATATATAGGCCTTCTTCTAAAGTGCTAAAGTTTTTTGCTAAAATGACAATGTAACTACTGTTAGTTTTTTTATGAAGTATTCAATTAAAAAAGAAAAATAAAAGGCACTATTATATCTATATAAATAATGCAAAGTAAAAATATATTAAAAAACTAAGAGCAACTCCAAGAGATTAGCCAAAAGAAGTATCTAAATTTAGTGATTTAGCTATTCTCTAAAATGAATCTCACCCAAAAAAACAAGACTACTCCAACAGGCTATCTAAACTAGAGGGCGCGCGTGGGTCGTGCGTGCGGGAATGGGGCGAAGTGCGGGAAGGAAACGCCGACCGCGTCAAGAGGCTGGATGGTGAGCGAGGTAGGCTATCCAAAAATAGAGAGCGAAGGAGGAGGGATGGAGAGTTACTAAATTTGGAGAGTCATTTACAGAGTCTATTGGAGATATTTTTTCTCCAATAATAGACAAATTTACCTTTAGAAAATGATTTAGCTCTTCTCTTGGAGTTGCTCTAATACATTTAAAACGAATTTTGATTCTTAAAACTAGAAGGCTGGTTGTTTGAAAAGAGATAATATCCAGACGTGTTACTAGCTAGACCACACGCTCACTAATGGCCCTCATTTTCAGTTACCACTTGTAGCCCACGAACTATACCGCACTAGTAGCAGTAGATGTGGTGTATTTATTTTGGGAAGTGCCATTCTAAAAGCACTGAGTTTGATCTGCAACGTACAATCAACAAACGATAATTTGGTGGGCCGGAAGACGTGTCCCCTGCAAGCACCTCTTTTAATTTGGTGGGCCGGAAGACGTGTCCCCTGCAAGCACCTCTTTTAATTTTGGTCGAAACTTGCACAAATTCTTCGATTTATTTGTTACTCCTACAAGGCGTACCAAATCAAACCAAGTGTTGTGAAAGATTCAGCTGGAGTCACTGTACATGAATTTAAGGAATCGAATTCGATTTGGAATTATCGATGAACCAATCTCTCCATCTTAATTGCACACATGGTTTTTGTCATACCTACGTGTTCGCTTCAACATTCTGTTCGAGTCCGTACAGTACAGGTACCATGGTGATTTAATTTGTTGTCCGTGTTCAGTCGCACGTTCTAGTTAGCGATCAATCAAGATGCATGATTAATTTACCTTCCATTTTAATTTTCCAACACATGCACGCAGGTACTTCGTGGTGGCGAACTCGATGGCTTGCGCCTTCTCGGCGGCGGCGCTGGCGTCGTGCCGCAGCCGGAGCGCGGTGGTGCCGGTGATGATCGGCGACCTGGTGGTGATGGCGCTGCTGTTCTCGGCGGTGGGCGCGGCGGCGGAGTTCGGCATCCTGGGGGAGCGCGGCAACTCCCACGTGCGCTGGGGCAAGGTGTGCAACGTCTACGGGCGCTTCTGCGAGCGCGCCATGTCCGCCGTCATCGTCTCGCTGCTCGGCGCCTTCGTCAACCTCGTCCTCCTCATGTTCAACATCCTCACCATCCACAAGAGCTCCTCCTACTACTAGTAGAAGTTGGTGATTACATAATCGGTGATAGAGATGGCTTGGCGTGTGTACTTAATTACCATGAATGATCAATCAGTCGGGTGCATCGTTTTGATGGATGTGTGATTAGTTTGAAGTAGTAGTAACAAGATCGTGAGTTATAACCGTGCATGCATGTGAGATGGTCTGCCCTAACCCCGAGTCGATGAGCATGTCGGAAGCAAGTAATGTGCTAGCTGGTTTATTTTGATCAAAAGATTAACTCCAAACTTTAGGGCGTCTCCAACAGCTGGCTATTTAGTTAGCTAGATCTGATGTGGCAAGGAAAAAGTAGGAGAGAGAGTAGTCACTAGCGACGAGCAAATAGCTGATCTATTTCACGTAGTCCAAGAACATGAGAGAGGAGCATGTGGGTCCAACAGTATAAAATAGTCTTTGCTTTTGTCTCTCACCTCCACGTCAGCTGACTATATAGCTAGTACTAGCTATTACCATTGCGGACGCCCTTAGCGAAGAAATGAAGGCTACAATTCCCAAAGTAATAATGTGAATACAACATTCCCAAAACGAAATATATGCCAATAGCCAAACTACAGTTTTAATTTTTGAGACGAAGGAGCCGAGCTATATATTTCATTACGTAATTTGGCATGGCGAACCTAAACACGTTTAGCTACGGCTCTGTACCATCTAAACATGGCGAACCTAAACACGTTTAGCTACGGCTTTCAATATGCTATCTAAATAATACAACTCTAGTGCAAAGTTAGGATAGATACACATCCTGACTTTCTACCAAATACCAGCAATATTATAATTACACCGAGCAGCTAGACTTCTACGGTGGTGTTTAGTTGGGTTGAATTTTGATGGCTTATAACTGAATTTTTACTGTAGTTAGTTGAAATTACACTATAACTGATAGTAATTTATTTGGTATAATCAAATTTAAAAAAATAAAATGAAAAAATAGGTTAGTACATCACGTATAATACAAACAAATACGAAAAAAAGATTCGGCAAAAAAGCTCAAAACAAACTGCAAATTAAAAAAAGACAAAATTTAGGAATAGTAAAAATAAGCCGAAAGCAAAAAAACCCAAATCCAAATAAGCAAACGACGAAGTTACAAGATTACGGGACAGCAGCTAGATAAAGGTTCTCCCAATAAAACAGTCCACACAAGGTACTGTCGGAAGGCTGCCGCTACTAGAAATCAAATGCAACAAGGAGAGATGCTACACTAATAATAAAAATAATTACCGATATTAAACTTCATAGTACAGCAAACCAATCACTAATTAATTCCTTGATACGGGATATCCAATCTTCTCAATGTAGGATTGACTATAACTTGCGTGTAAGCTTAACGAATTATAGCTAATTTCCTGCCGTCAAAGCAATGTATTTGTAACTCTTTAAATTCGTCTAATCACATGCGTGATGTTCTCTACTGACCACCAAGAATATCGATAGCTCAATTCCCAGTAGAAAGACAAAATGATCTTTAAAAGAAAACAGTCTAGCTCCTCTCAAATGGTTGTGCCGAAACTACCTGGAAGAACAAGCATGTGCCTTAGGTAATGGTGAGACCCTCGATATGAAAGTAGCTAAAAGCTAGAACACAAATGTATTCCTTAATTTATAATGTTGAGTTTGAAAATTATATAGGATGCACTCCTTGGCTATATAGCCCTCCTAAGATACCTAAACAAGACTTAGGTTGTGTTGTATTTCCTTCAATACAAACAAAAAAAGAAACCTAAATTTGCAATCATCGGTTTTGTTCGGAGAATGCGACATGACCATAAAGTTTCTAAGGCTGGCACTCTATCCATGTGTGGGCCTTCAAATTAGCTTTCTAACAAGTACAAGAACTCTTAAATCGAATTTTGTTTGTGAAAGTTATGAACATTTTAAATCGAGTCTTGTTTTCTATCCCAAACTAAATCCGAATTGAAGCCAAACCTTCTTTTCTTCAATTTTCTTGTTGGGATGAATCAAATCCATGAGAAATAAGAAAAAGAAAGTCATCTAAATATTACGGATTTGTTTACGAGGTTTGACAATGTCTACGTCCTCGAGAGCTGTATCACGACGGCTCCGTCCGTAAGAGAAATTTCTTATCACGATTAGGATTACAAGAGGTCAGCGGCTTATATTTATACCCTGATTACATATTCGACTCGTACACCTAATTTGTACCACGGTGTGTATTTTGTCCCCTCCCCCCGTAGTCCATAATATTCCATAACTTAATACAAAATGTATTTCCTTCCCTTATAGGGCTATGTCCAGAAAAGCGACTCTGCTTTTCTGGACACGACACAGGTGCCGAGGAAGAGCACGGTGAGGGAGCAAATGGAGTGCACATTCCTGGGCAGCCTTAGACCAACTCGGCCATCTCAACTCCTGCCAATTTCAGCACTCTGCTTCTATTCGTACCAGTGCTCATGACTAAAGACACAACTCGATATGAACCTTTTAAAGAAAGCCAACATAACATACAGTTCAGTCATCTCAAAAGTTTCTCCAGAAATGCCAGCATCAACATACACACAATTCGTCCAGTTGTACTTCTTGTCTCAACAGGTCAAGAAAAGCTTCTTTATTTTGATGTGCATTGTGTCTCTGTAGATGACAGGTCAAGCACAAATATTCGGCATCACGACTATGTACTTGGTACAGTCCGGACTACATAAGGTCACCGGAATATTTATATGGTATACATGGATGAGTAACGGCCAATTTGATCTGCTTCATTGTATTCAAAACACTGACAAAGCGAAGTCTCCCTGTGCATTATTCCAAACTCGGTATTTAACTGAAAATTGATAGCCATGGCATCTACATGTGCATCATAACCGCAGGGAAATATTGACCAGAGAGGTGACGGTTTGCTCATCGAGGCAATAGAGAGCATCAATGAGATGCATCCTGAGACAGGCAGGTCCCTTGGCTGACTCCAGTGGCGGAACCAGGATTTAGCTACGTCCCGAGCTGAACTCTAACCATCTAAAATTAACGCTAATTTGTACCCATACCACGATATAACAAAAGTATATCATAATTGGCTAATTGTATTACTGATATGAAACTTGAGTTCAATACTAAACAAACAAACATAAAGCATAATACGAAAAACATGGCATAATCTCAAAGTACAAAAATGTAACATAATAGAGATACAATTTGAGTACCTAAATTACGATGAATTGCTCTCTATCCTATCCTGTCATTTCTTCATTGATAGTTGGACATGAACCAGAACCTGTAAAGACAACATATGAAAGTAAATCAAACATGTGTATGAATAAATATGAACAACACGAAGTTTATATTTATAAGAAGCTAACTTACCACTAGCACGAGATAATTGTTTCTTACGTGACCTCATCCCTTGAAAACGCTCTAAAATCTTATCATCATTAATGTTTGCAAATATGTCTCGTTCAATATAGCATACCATAGTATGATTCATCCACTCATTATTCATCTTATTCCGTAAATCAGTCTTAATAATCTTCATAACTGAAAAGGCTCTTTCTACAGTTGCTGTTGCCACCGGTAAAATCAAAGCTAATTCAATGAGATGATATACCAATGGAAAATTTGTGTGTCTATCAGTCTGAACCATCTTCACAGCAAGATTTCCTAAGTCAGTACAACTTTCAAAATGTAGATCACCTCTCACATCACTAATAAATGAACCAAGCTGATCATTAAGAACTAGACAATCATATTCGGTGAAGTCATCACCATACATCCTTGCAAGTTCAATTAATTTGTCTTCATCAAAGTTGGCAAAAGAATTCTTTGGATCAAGACAAGCAATGCACATCAATAACTGGGTCGATCTTTCAAGAAGCGATTATTCATCTCAACAATAATTTGGTCATGCACCACAATAAATATATCACGATAAAAATGGTCATAGTAAGTCACCATTTGGCCCCCACGACCCCTTGATCGGCCCCTAACTGGCATTGTATCATTCATATTTGGCACAATGATCTTATGTTGGAGGCAAAAGGCATTTGTCTCTGCAAAAAGCTCATCCCAACCATCATTTCTGATTACCTCAATTTTCTTCAATGTGGTCTTAATGAGCCCTACTGCACGAACAATGTTTTGATCTTTCTTTTGCAAGCATTGTGATAGATCATTAGTCTTGCCCAAGAGTCTGATCATAAGATGCAATATAAGTACAAATTCAAAGCTCTCCATTTTTTCCAACAAACCGAAAGCTGTGGTTTTCTGTGTTGCACTAGTAGCATCATCACTCAAATTCTCTAATACCTCTAATACTGAATCCCACATGAGAAGAAAACGGCACAAGGTTTTATGATGTGAGCCCCAACGAGTATCGCCGGCCCTTGCAAGATTAGTTTGTTGGTTTTTTCCTCTTCCTTGAAAAATTTCACCGGACTCTAATTTGTTCACAATTTTATCATGGTGATCTTGGGCCAACTGATCTCTTCTAATGCAAGAAGCATTTACAGTGTTGACAATCATGGTGGTGTAGTTAAAGAAATCTAAAACTGAAGAACAACACTTGGCAACAGAAACAACCACTAACTGCAACTGGTGAGCAAAACAATGGACATAAAACGCATACGGATTTTCATCCAATATGCGTCTTTGCAAACCATGAAATTGTCCTCTCATGTTTGAGGCTCCATCATATCCTTGCCCTCGCAATCTAGAGATTGATAAACCATGAAGCTGTAACATACCATCCAATGCTGTCTTTAACGAAGACGATGTCGTGTCAGAAACATGCTCAACCCCGAGAAACCGCTCTATCACTTGGCCATTTGCTCTTTGATAGATGCATCGCGGGCCTCCTCAACGAGTATGGCAAACTGTCTATCTCCAATATCATCAATAATGACTTTAGTGGTTTCCTCTGCACAAGCTTTGCACAACTGTTTTTGTATTTGTGGTGAAGTCAATAAATGATTAGCAGGAGCGTTGTCAAGTAATTCTGCAACCTTCTTATCCTTCTCTTTATACCATTTCACCATTTCTAGAAAATTCCCCCTATTGTTTGAGCTAGGTGACTCATCATGTCCACGAAAAGCAAGAGCTTGTAATAAAAGAAATCTTGCAATGCCTAACATAATAGTAAGACGTGATCTATATTCTTGTTCATCCTTTTTCGTGGCAACGGCTATCACATAATCTACACCCTGCCTTTGATTTTTGAAAGCCTCACAATGCTTTCTTGCTTTGTTGTGATAACTATAGACTTTACCAACATGTTCATCAAAACTTTTAATTGCATTCTTCCAATTAGAAAACCCTACCCTTGTGAATGATTCAATACCATAATTCTCAGCTCTAGGCTGCTTAAAGAGGAAACAATAAAAACAAAATGCTGCATCTTTAGCAATACTATATTCCAACCAATTATACCTTGCGAACCATGATTGTTGAAAGCTCCTCTTTTGGTTCCCATATTCTTTACGCGGAAATTTATAACCAATTGGTTGGCATGGGCCTATTTGCAAATACTCTCTTCTAGCAGCATCTCTGATATCCACATCCAAATCCTCAATTGGTTTCCGAAGACCAGGATCAGCAACAATATCATCCGGACTGAGTACAACACGAGGATTATTTTGATGCGTATTACTAGCTCCTGTTTCTGGTGTTTCGTTGGATTGTGTTTCTGTTGAAAAATACGATGACAATGTCTTCGCCCTCTTCATTTTGTATTGACTGTCACAGTGAAATCACATTTTAATACAAGAACAGCTACTGACTGGACAATGGACATCAGGACATTTCAATAATTCAATTCAACATTAACACAATCCTGCTAAAGTGCTAATCATGCGTCACATTTTAATAAAAAGAACAGCTACTGACTGGACATCTAGACATTTCAATTCAACATTATTACATTAACACAATCTTGCTAAACTGCTAAAGTGCCAATCCTGACATTTCAATTCAACAGAAACACATTTTAGTATTCCACAAATCACCTCAGGATTTCAATTCATATCTAGCAATATTAGGCTCTATACTTGTCTATAGCAAAGTAGCAAACTATACCTCAGGATTTCACATTGCAATTTCAATTCATATCATCTAGCAATATTAAGCTCCATAGCAAAGCGTACCTCGAGTCTCACTGTCTCGGGATATTCCCAAATGACCAAATACCAAATCGGCAAATCCCAAATCAAATCCCAAAATCCCAAATGACCGTGCGTGTGCGAGACGGGTCGGGAGGCGGGCGCAACGAGACGTGTCGGAGGCGGGCGCGCGGAGGCGGCGGCGACGCAGGAGACGAGGCGGCGCGGCGCGCCGGAGGCGGGAGGCGTTGGATCGGCGTAATCGCGCAGCGCAGATCTGAGACAGCGAGGGCCGGGCGGCGCAGGCGAGGCCGGTTCGGCGGAGGCGACGAGGCGGAGGCCGGGCGACGAGCGGAGGCCGGTTGCGGCGGAGGCGACGAGCGCTGCGGCGCGGCGAGTGGCGAGTGGCGGCGAGGTTAGGGCCGAGCGGCGCGCGCCGCGCCCGCGGCGGCGTGAAGGCGTGAAGACCGTGGGGCGTGGGCCGCGCGGAGACGGGGAACGGGTAGGCTACGTGAAGACCGCGCGGAGACGGGGGAACGGGTGGGCTGCGTGAAGAATGGCCACCGTGGGCCGCCTGGGCTGAATTGCTGAAATATACATGGGCTACCTGGGCTGAATACTAATAATAATACCCCGGGCTAACCTGGGCTATACACTACAAATTTTCTCACGCCCCGGGCTGAAGCCCACCTTGCCGGGGGCCCAAATCCGCCCCTGGCTGACTCCATCCCAATCTCTCCAGCCAAACCAAAGATGGCAAGAGCACATGCTGCTGCAATGAGAGCATCTGAAGGATCCATGGCGACAAAGGCCGCGATAAGGGCGGTCACAGCACACTCTGTTGCTGTGATCTTCTGCATCATGGCCACACAGTTGCTCGCACCGATGACCTGCTCCCTGTCGGTGGCGAAATCAACAGCTCCGGATACTGCAACAACAGCCCCACTGGATTATGCCAACGCTTTTGCAGCTTTCATGGCATCCCCCGAGTCGTGTGAACTGTCCACACCCTGCAATTCAATCAGAATTAGTGCCAATGGCAACAAGATGGAAAACTATCGGCGGTGTAGATATGGTACGTGTTTTGCTAATCTTGAGAAAACTGAGAGGTAAGGGATCTAATCATCCCGGAATACCAGCAAGAACTACTTATCGTGAGGAAAGGTTGACCAGAGACTCAGAGAGAGCACAAGTACCTAATCATTCTGAAATTTCTTAGTGACTGGATGAGATTGGGGCATGGAGGCAACAACTATTTGGTGATTTATACCTTTGCAGCCTTGACTTGGTCTATTTGGCAAACAATGAATAAAATGGTGATTGGCAACAAATCTCCTCAGCATCCTATTGACGTTCAGTACAAACTTATCCTATATGCAGCAGTGGAGTTTACTGTTGCAGGAGGAGGGATGCGCTTAGGTGGAGGGAATTGTGGTTGACATGAACAATCCCAGTCAGCGGCTTCAACATCTATTGCTCAAGTGTTAGCTTTGTCGGTTTCTTTGTTGTAGTCTGGCATATTTTTTTTGTTCTCTGTGTTCCTTCTATAGTTAGGCGGGTTTGTTGTTCTGCCATTCTCTCGTTCTGTACTTATGGTTGTGAGGCCTTAAACATTATGCACATAACATTCAACCACTAGTCTTGCACTAGAACACCTAGGGTTCATTAGATCGGGAGACTTACGGTCGCCGATAAACGCCATTGAGCGAAGACCCGTGCCTGCGTGATGCAGGCGTGAGGACGAGTCGGTGAAGATCCGGAGAGTCACCGGTGTACGGATGTCGCCGGCGGAGTCCTGCAGAGGCGGCGGAGACGGCCTTCCCGTTGCTAGCAGCGCGCAGTAGATCGGATCGCATTAGGGTTTGTCTAGGGTTTCTTACTCTCACGGGAACGTTGATTCATCGGGAGAGGCCGGAACCCTTGCTTTATATTGCGCTGTTGCTACGGGGGACCGTAACCATAATTTTGGTAAGGCACCCCCGATCAGGGCGCTGAAAATCAGTGAGATGTGGATTTCCCCACGTCCTTCCTTTTCTGGCCGTTTTGGCCTTAGATCAATATCCAACATTCTCCCCCTTGATCGTAAGGCTAAACGTCATAAGCCCTCTCTCGATAAAACTTCACACCAAAATAATGCGTCACAACAGTCAATTAGATACCGCTGGACAACAGTACTCATAGTGCTTCATTCTATATCGATCGGATAACATAATACTTCATGGGAGTTGGTTACTATATATGATCCTCTTATTCCAGAATCACAGGCTTTCCAATAAACCCATGCCGGCAACATGATCACGAAAATTATTGGGTGGTAAGCCTTTTGTGAGCGGATCCGCAAGCATAAATTTAGTTCCAATATGCTCAACCTTAATTGTTTGATCCTGGACTCTATCTTTCACAACATGGTACTTTATGTCAATGTGCTTGGCAGCTGCACTCGACTTGTTGTTACTCGAATAGAAAATCTGGGTTGATTATCGCGATACAAAGCAGTGGTCTAGAAATGCTGTCTACCACTCTCAATCCCGGATAAAATGCTTAAGCCATACACCTGCCCGGTAGCCTCATAACATGCCACAAATTCAGCTGCATTGTCGACGATGCGATGTAAGTGTTTGCTTTACACTTTTCCATGATATTTCTGCTCTGCGAGGGTGAAAATGTAACATGATGTGGACTTCTTAGTGTCTTTACACCCGCAAAATCAGCATCGAATAGCCGACAACCTCAAGGTTATCGCATTTTCGTATGTGAGCATGTGACCTTTAGTGTCTTGCATATAGCGCAGACTTTCTTAACGACTTTCGGTGGTGCGGTCCTGGATTTGACTGATATCTGCTAAGCATCCCGGTAACAAAAGCTAAATCGTATGCGTACATACTTGAGCATACATAATACTACGACGTGAAGCGTAAGGTATAGCCTTCATCGATCAGATTCATAGTCATTCTTTGGGCATTGAAATTTCCCAAACTTATCGCCTAAACAATAGGAGCGGTGAGGCAGAGTATTTATGCATATTGTATCTCTTTAGTACTCTGTCAATGTATGCCTTTGTGATAAACCTAATGTTCCTTCGACCTATCTCGGTGAATTTCAATACCAAGAACATAAGATGCTTCACCGAGATCCTTCATGTCAAAATTGACGAGAGAAATCTTTTAGTTTCCGACATGTTCACACTATCACTGGCCAATAATATATCGTCCACATAAAGAATTAAGAAGGTGTAATTACTCCCCGAACTTAACATATGTACAATTATCAACATCATTCTCCTTAAATCCAAATTTCCTTATGACTTCATCAAACTTAAGGTACCATTGCCTAGAAGCTTGCTTGGTGCCATATATGGATTTCCTTAGCTTGCATCCCAAATGTTCCTCGCCTTCCACAACAAAACCTTCCGATTGTGTCATGTAAACGTCCTCATACAAGTCTCCATTCAGGAATGCAGTTTTAACGTCCATTTGGTGCAACTCTAAATCGAAATGTGCTGTGAGCGCCATTATGATTCTAAATGAATCTTTAGTTGAGACAGGAGAAAAAGATTTCATTATAGTCAATGCCTTCTCTTTGTGTAAACCCTTTCGCTACAAGTCTCGCTTTAAACCTTTCGACATTCCCTTTGGAGTCACGTTTTGTTTTGTAGACCCATTTGCAGCCTACTGTTTTTGCTCCATTAGGAATTTCTACTAAGTCCCATACACCATTATCGCCCATAGACTTAATTTCATCTTTCATAGCATCTAGCCACTTAGATGAATCCTTACTCTTCATAGCTTTCTTATAAGAGCTAGGATCATCCACCTTCCCAAGATCATCTTCATTCAAGTAAACCTCATAATCACTTGGGATAGCAGATCTCCTCACTCGTTCTGATCTCTGACAGTTCATTAGCGGTGATTAGGTCGTTCATTAATTGTGACAGAGGGCTGTGAAGGCTCATCATTAGATACTGCACTTGTATTTTCAGAGCCGTCAACAGAAGGAGTAGCCACAGAATTAACTGGTGATGCAACAGGAGCTGCAACTACAGGATCAACTGTGGGCACAACCATTTGGGGCCTAGAAAAATCAGTCTGTCGAATTAGCGGTGAAGCAACATAAATCCGCTTCTCCTCAAGATCAATTTTCCTAGGCTCCAAGTCGCCACTGATGCCATCATTTTCCAAGAACACGGCGTGCCTTGTCTCTACAAATTTTGTGGTACGATCTGGACAATAGAATCGATACCCTTTAGACCTGTCAAGGTAGCCAATAAAATGGCAACTTACTGTCTTGGGATCTAACTTCCGAATGTGTGGATTAAACACTTTAGCTTCAGCTACACAACCCCATACATGGAGGTAGTTCAAACTTGGTTTTCTCCTAGTCCATAACTCATAAGGTGTTTTAGGCACTGATTTACTGGGAACCCGATTGAGTATGTGTGCAGCGATCTTTAATGCTTCCATCCATAACTTTACAGGCAAGGTGGAGTAACTCAACATACTTGAACCATGTCCATAAGTGTGCGGTTTCTTCTTTCCGCTACTCCATTTCTTTGGGATCACCGGGCATTGAGTCTTGGGCAACTATACCATTTTCTTGTAGAAACTGGTAAAGGACCAGAATCGCCCATAAGTTGCGTGTCGCCCATAATACTCTCCCCACGATCCGAGCGCACTACTTTAATTTTTAGATCGTGCTGATTTTCAACTTCACCTTAAATATCTTAAATTTATCAAGTGCCTCCGATCTCTCTTTAATGGGATAGATATAGCCATAACGTGAGTAATCATCGATGAACGTAATAAAAGAATCATAACCATCCACCGATGTCACGGGGAAAGGACCACATATGTCAGTATGAATTAATTCCAAAATCCCTGTGCTTCGAATAACACATTTCTTTATTTGCTTTACATACTTGCTTTTGATACAATCAAGGCAATGATCATCCGAATCATTAAAATTAAAGGGTGGAGAATTTCATCTTTAATGAGACGTTCAATTCTCCCCCTCGAAATGTGGCCCAAACGACAGTGCCACAATTTCGACGAAGTCTCATCAATTCGCTTGCGCTTTTTATTCACATCACATACATTCATAGATATAGGAGAATCTTGCAGGGATAACATATAAAGCTTGTCGTGTCGGATGGCACGACCAACATTATCATTATTAAAATAGATCAAACACATTCCGTGTCCAAAATTACAAGAATATTCATCATTATCTAATAATGAAATGGAAATCAAGTTTCTTCTCATCGAGCGAACATAAAGAACATCATTGAGTTTCACTACAAAACCATTATTCAAAATTAAAGAAACTGATCCAATAGCTTGAATTTCGCTTCCATCCCATTAGCCACTCTTAGGCTTTTTTCCTCTGAGAGACTTCTCAACATATGGAATCACGCAAGGAATTAATAACGTGCAAATGGCACCGTAATCAATCCACCAAGAATTTATAGGAAAATCAGCATAAATGCTTCATCAACAAAAGTGATTTCATAAGTAACTTTCTTGGCGAGCCATTTCAGCCATCCAGGACAATCATCTTTGAAGTGGTCCTTCGACTGACAAAAGTAGCATTCATCATTTTTCTTCTGTCCATTTGAGCTCCCAGGACCTGAAGCGTTTTTAGGCGCCTTAGGATGCTGTGGGTGCTGTGGTTTCTTGGGAGTAGGCTTGCTCCTTCTTTCCCTTTCCTTTGTAGCCACCTCTATTTCTAGAGGGACCAGCTTTATTTGAGGAGCCGACTTGATTCACAAAATCAGTAGCCCCTTCAGCCTTGAGCCTCTCTTCCTCTTGAGAAACATTAGCGATCAACTCGCTTATGGTCCACTTGTCCTTAATGGTGTTATAGTTCACCTTGAAAGCTTCAAATTGCTTAAGAAGAGACATCATAATGTAATGGACAACAAAACCATCAGAAATTGCCATGTCCATTGTCTTAAGTCTAGCAGCAATATTGATTATGGTCATAATGTGCTCACGAACATTTCCAGTACCATTGTACTTAGTGTTCATGAGCCACATGCATCGATGTGGTAGCATAAACTTTAGAGGACCCTTTAAAGTGATCCTCGATTGAGGACAAATAGTCCTTTACCCTTTCCTTTTCAGGGATTGCTCCCTTATGGCCTCACCGATGGAATTTTTCATCACGACAAGTGAAACACGGTTAGACCGCTCCACTTCTCAAAGATTAGTTTTATATTCCTTCGTTTTGTCATCATAATTGTCCTCACCTTCGATGGGAGCGACGGCTCATCGAATCTGAACGCGTAGTCCGGATCCAAGAGCCGAAAAGTCGTCATAAGTGTAAACTTCCATTTCGGAAGTTACTACCATTAAGTGGCTCAATTGCATTAACATGAGCGGAAACGGAAGCAATGAAAAAATTTAAAATTTACATTAGGAAAACGCATAATTAATTTGCATGAAAATTAATCTTACGTTGGTATGATTAATAACATGCTCATAAGAATTTTCGCATCAGTTGGCGCGTAAACGAAAAATTTTAACATAATTTATCGCATGCAATTACAATTAACTTTGGTCAAAGAGTAATAGCATGGCGAAAAATAAACATAATTGATTACATGCAATTACAATTAACGTTGGTCAAATAGTAATAGCATGTAAAACTAAATCATACCCTCCAATTGAATTTCCGTTGGTTCCATTCAATTGTAGGGAGAACATTACGCAGCGGAAAATGACATAATAATTTTCAGCAGCTTAGCAACATTATCCGTTAATAATTTCATAAGAGACATCAATAAGCATTAATTAAACATGAGATAAACCATAAATACATGAAATATATATTCGAATGCATAAGATTATGTGATGCTGGGCCAAAAAAATAAAATTTAGACCAACATTCACAGCCCACCAATAAAAGCCGCACGGGCTGCCAAAAAAACATCATGCGCTCGGGGCCCAAAAGAAAATCAGAGCCCAAAACAGGCAGCCCATCGACGCTTGCGGCCAAAAGGCAACACACACGCGCACAAGCCGTTAGATCGCGATCGAACGGCTCACGCGCGTGGCGGCCAACCGCACGGCCCAAAATGCCAACCACACGATCTGATCGAACGGCTGGTGCGCGCCGCATCCGAACAAAAACGTCGCCAACCCTAACCCTAGCCATTTGCGCGGCTCATCCCGAAAAATGGGCGCGGCGGCGGCGCGCGCGACTTCGCGGGCGCGCGGAGAGCGCAAGGCGGCGAGCGGCGGAGGCTTGGAGCTGCGGCGCTTAGCGGCCGGCGAGCGGCGCGCGCGGCGACCGGCGGACGACGGCGCAGCGGCGCGCGCGCCGCGCAGGAGGCAGCGGCGGGGTCCGCGAGCGCGCGCGGCGGCGTCGCTCCATCGAGAAGGCGCGCGGCAATGGCCGGCCAAGCGCAAACGGTAAGTCCTGATCCCCTTCTCCCCCTTTTTTTTGTTTGCCGATCTGAGGGCTTGCATGAATTGGGGGGCTCCAGTGTTCGGGATTTCATCAGATTTTGGGAAAAGAACATAAGGGTTTGCATAAAAATTTGATTCCCCTCCTTCTCTTATGCTACCCGAGCCAATAAAACATTAGATTTAAAACTAGACCTCTAGATCCGAGACATGAACAGCAGCTAGGGTTCTAGGAGACTAGGGCATGCTCTGATACCAAATGTAAGGCCTTAAACATTATGCACATAACATTCAACCACTAGTCTTGCACTAGAACACCTAGGGTTCATTAGATCGGGAGACTTACGGTCGCCGATGAACGCCATTGAGCGAAGACCCGTGCCTGCGTGATGCAGGCGTGAGGACGAGTCGGTGAAGATCCGGAGAGTCACCGGTGTACGGATGTCGCCGGCGGAGTCCTGCAGAGGCGGCGGAGACGGCCTTCCCGTTGCTAGCAGCGCGCAGTAGATCGGATCGCGTTAGGGTTTGTCTAGGGTTTCTTACTCTCACGGGAACGTTGATTCATCGGGAGAGGCCGGAACCCTTGCTTTATATTGCGCTATTGCTACGGGGGACCGTAACCATAATTTTGGTAAGGCACCCCCGATCAGGGCGCTGAAAATCAGTGAGACGTGGATTTCCCCACGTCCTTCCTTTTCTGACCGTTTTGGCCTTAGATCAATATCCAACAATGGTCGCTGGTATCCCCAGCATGTCTGGATCTTTGGGGTTGTATCAGACTGCTTATTTAGCTACAAAATTATTTAGCAAATTCTGAAATTCGCCACAAGATTTGACGGACAACATATGTTCCCGACAGGTCACTTCGGATAACAATCACATGTGAAAAGGTTTGAAGAGTCAAGACAGGACCAAAAAAAAAACGGTGCCAGGAGCAGGTGGATCAAATCAGTCAATAGAAAAGGATGTTGATACCAAAGGTTTATACAGGGTTTAAGATTGTGAGGAGAATGTAGATATCCTTTTTTTTCATTTCATTTCATTCAGTTAACTGTTTTTTAACAAGACATTCAGTTAACTGTTGGCGGCGTGTTGCAATTCAAAATCAATCAAACAAACAATCGATCCATCTGATGTAGTTAAGATTTTGTTAGTCCTTGCTTGGATTGGAAATTGAAGAAAGAAGAAGGTACCGTACTTTGAACGAGGAGGAGGCGGCGGCTGAGCGGGAGGCGAGGGCGAGGATCTCGGACGCGTTCCCCCTGACGACGGTGGGGCGGACGGCGAGGAGGGAGGAGCAGGCCTCCATCCGAAAGTCTGAGGCCGCGGCGGCGACGGGATCGAGAACCCATGGCCGGCCGGCGGAGGCGGCGGCGCGCATGGAGGGGAGCTAGTCCTCGGAGAGCGTGCCGACGTTGATGTAGACTGCGTCGCAGGTCGGGGTGAAGTCGGGGACCTCGCGGAGGCAGTGTAGCATGACGGGGGAGGCGCCGGCGGCGAGGACCGCGTTGGCGGAGATGTCCATGGATACCAGGTTGGTGATGCACTGCACCAGCGGCGCCCGCGCGCGGACGGCCGAGAAGAGTGCCCACGCGCGCTGGCGCCACCACGCCTCCGTCCTCTCCTCGTCCATGCCTACGGGCTACGGCTACGGCCCGAGAGGCCCACCGGGCGAGCCGGTGGCTGGTCGGTGACCCGGCGACCCAGGGAAGGGGTGGCGAGTGGAGAGGTCTGGAGAGATACAGGAGCTCTGGCAGAGGAGAGGGAGGCCGGCGCCGCGGGGCCGCGGGGGCGTCGGAGTTGGAGAGGATGGGTGGAGCCGTCCCCCTCTCTTTTTCTTCGCATCGCATCGATAAATTTCACTTTCTGGAAGGAGCGAGGGATGGATACGCACAAGCCACGCGTCCAAATCTGGGCATGCAGAAGCCGATCCGACGGCTAGGGAAGGAGGTGACCTGAGCACACCGGCAACGGCTGTTCCAGGAACGGAGGAGATTATTTTAAATTTTTTTGCATAAACTATATGTTTTGCTATCCAATTTATTTATGCATGCTAAACATGCGTGGCTAATGTACATACGATTACAAGGGTCGTGTTCTTTTCAGTTTTTAAAAACTATTTTTTGACTTTTCTACAGTAACTAACTTTTAAACGGAGTATCTTTTTAAGATAATGTCTACTAGTTAATTATAGTATATATTGTACTGACTTCATTTATATCAGCAAAAACCACACTTGAGTTTCTGCTACTCTTTAATCTATCGCACAAACAGCCTAAAAGCCACAAGTCGCAGTAAAAAAGAATAGACCCCAAATTTTTTTAACTTTTACCTCTTACAATTTTGTACACCTCACCGCTCTGACTTGTATGATAATTAGTGGATGGTGCATAAAATAGCACATAAATTGCATATATACTCAGGGTAGTCACTCCCTTTCATAATTGTAGAAAAAAATTATCATATATTTGAGTTTCCGATAATCACAAAAACAAAGCTAGATCCAACGAGGGACTCTCTCTAGAGGTCCAACTTCTCGCTTGAGTTCCTTAAACAAATAACCTCCCAAACAATGACAAGTGGTGAAGGTTTTTAGATCAAACAGGTTTGTGGCCATTCCTTTGGATGCAAAATTCAATACACACTTCTAAACGTATTTGTGGTTTAGCCTTTTACAATCTAAAGCTTTTGCCTCCTTCCAAAGCTTTGGTCTGTAGCATGTGCCCTTGTTTCTTCCAAATGCTCAAATACCCAACTTGCAACAATTTAGATCAAGGAAGCTCAATGGATTGGATCGAGCTGCTTCTCCCCCTTTGTAGCCTACCATACAACAAAAATGTTACCACACTATTGTTCCTTTGATTTCTTCCTCTTGATAGCTTGTCTTGATAGCTCGAAGTTCCCCAGCACGAACAAGATGCACAAAAGTTGCCATGTAAAGCAGCGGAAGGGGAATAAAAAAGCATTTTTGGGGCTATTTCTTCTAACTTTGGTTCCTTATTAGGCAGCTAGCTAACTTCATTATCTTGGAATGGAAGATAATGTTAGATGACAATGCCTTTTGGCCTCCCCTTATTTCAGGTCACACTAATTGGGACTTAAAATTGTTTGATCCTTCTCAGAAGAGCTAATTCAAAATACATAAATACATCATTATAAAACAAGAACCTACTCTTCTAACAATGAACACAAACAAAAGCGAGGATAGGTGTGGTGCGCTCAACCCAACATGCACCTCTGGCGACACCTATGGAAGCACACGCGTCAAAATTCCGGTCACCGATGAGCCATTACCTCTCTTTCCATGGTGCACATGGAGGCAAAACAAAAGACTATGATCCTGTTCTTTTTAGCTTTTAAAAATTATTTTTTGATTTTTGCACAGTAATTAGTTTTTTTAACGGAGTATTTTTTAAGATAGGATCTACTAGTTAATTGTAGTATATATTTTACTGACTTTATTTATATCAGCAAAAACCGCACATGAGTTTCTGTTACTCTGTAATCTCTCGTACAAACAGCCTAAAAGCCACAAGCCGCAGCCAAAAAGAACAGACCCTATCAATCAAGATTTGTATCATTTGGGATACTCAAACCATCCTTCCTATCATCTTCAGAAGAATATTTCTCTCCTGCATCTATGTACATGGGCTTTCTGGAGGGGATAGATGAGGAATTGATCAAGTTAATTTCTTCATGTAATGCCATCTTCAATGGGAGGCAGCATTTAAGTGCATGAAAACAACACACTTCTTTTTCACGAAGTCTCTCATGTCTGCATTGTTTTCACGTCGAGCACACCTTGAACCCTAGTGTAGGGGTGGAAAAAAAGCTCGTTAGTGGGCTCGTTGGCTCGGTTCAAAATTACTTCAATTATACTTGTTAATTAGTTAAACATTAAAATGAGTTGATTTCAAATGAATTTGAATTTTGCTCAAGCTCGGCTCGCCTCGTTAGCTCGTTCCTAAAAATACTTTTAAATTATCTGTAAAATGATATTAAATCAAAATATGCCAATTTTAGAAAAAGCTCGATAAGACGAGCAGTTGGCTCGATATCCACCCCTACCCTAGTGCCTGCAAGCTATCGCTAGCCGCTTCTCTCCAAATTAACATATAAGACAACAAAAATTGCTTAGGCCCTGTTCATTTCGGTTTGAGCTTCGGCTTATTTTTCACTATTCTCAAATTTCATTTTTTGGCTTTTTTGAGCTTTTTGCCGCTTCTTTTTTCCGTATTAATTTGCATTATCCGTGATGGGTTAACCTATTTTTCTATTTTTAATTTTTTAAAATTTAGTTATGCCAAATAAGCCACTATTAGGTATAGTATAATTTTAATCAGCTACAGTGTAATTTTAATTATAAACCAGCTTATTTTAATTCAACCGAGTGGCACCTTAGTATGATGGCAAAATGGTTTGTCGGAGCTACCCTAAGCCTCTAGAGATAGTAGGTATAATTATTTTCCTACAAGTGGATTAGAAGCCAAAAACAATATGTTACAAATGATACAAAACTAACGATCTATGCGCTAATAAGACAGACAATGCACACAACACCGACAGATACGAGAATTAAGAAGATGACCTAGACAAGACAAAAGAGAGAAGATTAGCAAGCCGCCTGACTTTTTACTTACACTACTGTAATTAGCTTTTAAACGATATGTTTTTTTAAGACAAGGTTTATAAATTAATTGTAGTAGATACTATATTAAATTCATATATCTCCAAAATTACCAAGCCACCTATGGCTTTTAGCTTATGCTACAATAATTAGATTTTAAATGGTGTGTCTTTTCAAGATGGGTCTATAAATTGATTGTAGTGGACACTATACCGAATTCATTTATATTGGCCGCAATCACATATAAGTATTTCTCTTCGTACTCTCTCTTACGAACAATCAGAATTAAATAAATTAAGCCAAAAAAATATAAACCACGGTCTTAAAAACCACTCCAAAATGAAGAAGAGAAAGAAACGAGTGCTCTCTCCGGTTATGTTTTTCTCCCTCCCTCTTATCTTTTGAGCTTCGATGGTACAGTACAGGACATATGCTTTGTATTTAGGACCTATTGGCTTTTCCAGTGGACATCTTACTTTAGACCATGCTCCAGAGTAACTCCCAAAAGAATTCCTGAAAAAGAACAATTGTTTTTCAGGTTAAAAAAGGAGAAAGAGTGGAAGACAAGGAAGAAGCCAGGAAAATGAACGAACCCACCGACCCCTCCCACCCCTTTTCTCCTCCGCTTTCAGCCTTCCCTTGCATTGCCTTGCCTTGCCCCCTACTCTTCTTCCCCCCTTGAACCCACGCAATCCAGCATTAATCCAGCCCATCTCCGGCCGCGACGACACCCAAACCCTAGCAAACCCCGGAGCAATGCTCCACCCCAAACCCTAGCATCCTCCTCCTTCTAGCCCTCCTCCTCGTTCCAGAACCTTCCGGAAGGAATACCCCGTCCGGAGATGGCCACCGACCCCGCCGCGTCCGCCTCCGCCGCGGCGGCTGCGATCTCCGCCGTGATGGACTGGCGCTCCTCCCCCGACGCCCGCGCCGCCGCCTTCGCCTACCTCGAGTCGGTGCGTGCCACCCCCGTCGCCCTCCTTAGCACCCCGTCTCCCCGCCCGTGTCTGCTTTTTTGTTGCTTCCGCGCGTGGTGCGGTGATGAGCGCGTGGTGGTGTTTCGGCTGTGTTGTTACTCGGATTCTTAAGATTTTTGAATTTTCCCTATTTTCTGCGCTATTTTTTTTGTTACGGTTTGATGGCAATGTTAATGCAGTCGTGCGACTAGCCCGCATTTCTTGTTGATTATCTGTGTGGTTATCAATCCCGAGCTTTCAGGCGTTTTTGTGATCGCCAATTCGCGACTACAGTTGCTGTTCTGCGCTTTGAATTAGTGTCTAATGGCTAATGCTCTGATCAAATAATTCATTTCGCTGATCATGCGTATGCACATTTCCACAGTTATAAGAGAAATCCTGTGGTGCCTCCTTGCTGCAAATATAATGCAGTTGGGCAACCATTGTGTGACTATGAAACTTTCCAACTGCAGGTTAAGAGCGGAGATATCCGAGCGTTGGCGAGCACATCATTTCTATTGGTCCGGAAGGACCAGGCTCCGGAGATCCGGCTGCATGGGTTCAAAATGTTGCAGGTGAACCTTGCATCCTATCTCCCGTCTTGTGTTGTTAGAGATTGGTGTTATGCTGATTGCTTTAGCAAGTAGTATCGTACCACCAGTAAATTGCATAAAGCTATACGAACAATTGAACATATGACCATAAATTCTTTTGCTTGTAGTAAATTGTTTTTTGGCTCAGCATGCAGTTTTCATTAATGGAGGCAACTGCATGCCCAATTAAACATATGAGCAGAAAGTTTTTTGCTTCTGGTAAATCGTATACGGCTCAGCATGCACTTTTCCTTAATGGGACAACTGCATGCCCATTGCAAAAGTTAGAACTTGTGCACATGCCATCTTGAAACCATGCAATGTATAGATACCATAAAAACATGGAAATATACTAAAATGCTACTCTTTCTCTATCTAAAGCAATGATGTTTTAGCCTTGCTTGTGAGAAGTAAGGAATGGTATAAAGATTACTTCTCTATGCCTACTAAATTTGTCTAGCACAGCCGAGTAAGTTTGTTTCAAGTGATTAATGAGGTAGGTTTTAAGAGGAACAGCGTGTGTTGTTGATTCCGTCTAAGTGATTAATGATCATCTCATATGATGGGAACAAGGACAAGTTAGGAAGAGATGAGCACAATTTATCCTGAAATTGTAAAATGCCATTCTTTCGGGTACAAGTTTTGCATAATACATCCTTCTGTTAGATACAGAAGGAGCATTGGAAATTGTAAATGCAAATTCGTGTAGCTTTTATTATCTTTTGATGCTTTCTGATAGTGTATTGTAAATACTTGGTTGTGCTACATAATTGGCAACAGTTGGCATATATGCAAAATTTCCTTGACAGATGAGCCCACGAGGTACGATAATGACCAAATTGGTGGAATTTGTGTTCGTACAGTGCAATAATTAAGAAATGGGATTGCTTTGAGTGTGTTTTTGTTCTGATAGTGAGAATTGACAAATGACTAAATAAGGAAGCAAGAACAGAGTGATCAATGTTTTACAAAGTGGTAAGTGGTTAGTGAGGAGCCACCCCACTTGTAGCGCTTATGGTATGTGGCCTTGTAAGTGGTTTTACGATTTAAGAACATAAACATTTATGTTTGCAATATAAATAATCAAAGAAAAACACTCAACTCAACAATGTAGTTCCAAGTATTCTTCAATATTTCCGGACTTTGCTTGCACAGCATACACAGTCTCTCATGCATTTTAGTCACCAGGAGTTCAGATATATATCACGTATTGTACTATTGTTCCATAATCCCATGCTTTGCTCACACTGCATATGCAGCCGCTTATGCGCTTCAATGTGCACTTATCTGCTAAGGCCACATAACTGCTCATCTGCTAAATTTGACCGCTCAACATGTATTGTTGTGCAGCCCTGCTACTACCTCATAGTCAGCCGCTTACATGGCTGTAGTAGATACTATTTAGAAATGTGGTAATGATTGAATTTTGCTTGGGAGCTTGTATGGGAAAAGCAGATATCATGCATGTTGTCTATGAGTATTGAGTTTTGATGCACCTTCTGGAATCCAAGGAATCTCTTTGCATTTAAATTAGGTGAAGACATATTGTAATCCATCTGCTATTAGTTTAGTCAGTAATCTTGTGTGTAGTAACACTTGAATTTTAGGTGGGGAATGGATATTTGAGCAAATCCATGTCAAGTTCCTGTATACATGGTAGTATTTATAGATGTTAGCTACTCGTCCCTATCGGTGTCTTGCTTTAGATGATTGATGAGGCAATTTAGCAAATAAGCACATACATGTTAGGTCAAATTTGAAATAGCTGTTATGTGATAATATGCAATTAACAATACCATCTGATGCATTTGTATTACCTCTGGCTCAGCTTTTTAGAGTATGTGACTTCTGTGGTAAGCACCCAAAATTTTTGACATGAATGCATGGCTTATGTTTGAATTTGAGCACTTTGAGATCTCACTATGGGCATGTTTAGGAAATCCAAGATTTAATCATGTAAGTATTGGTGGGTTCAGTATGGTCTATGAGACTATGAGGGAATCAAAAGGTGTGTGCATAGCTGCATATCACCTTTTTAAATCCATCTGTACAATCAACTTAAGGATCCACTGTAAAAAAGATCCTAAATATGATGCGAGTATGCCAACTACAACTTTTTATTGACTTCATCAGTCATTACCCCAGCAATGGTTGAATCGTAGAGGACAGTGTCATAGGCATCTAAACTTGATGTCCTATGATGATTATGGTCAGGTTGCATTGATTATTGCAATTTCCTAGATGGGAAGATATTTTTCTCTATTAGTAGCTATCCTTGTCTTGTATTGTAGTATGATCATCACTGATGGTTCTCTTGTTGATTTTCACAGCACTTGGTGAGATTGAGATGGGAGGAACTCAGTGTTGCGGAACGGAATGAATTTGCTAATTTGACAGTTAATTTGATATCAGAGGTTATTGGTCCACATGAGGAGTGGGCTTTGAAGAGTCAAACAGCTGCGTTAGTAGCAGAGGTTATCACCTTATGTGGTTATTCTTTTCTACTTTTGTTGAAACCTGTGAACTGTGACAATATCTTTTACTTCAATTACTGTTTCTTAGCAATTGTCTTATCTTCATAGGTAGTTAGAAGCGAGGGAGTTACTTTGTGGAATACTTTACTCCCGTCTATTGTTACTTTGTCTAACAATGGTCCTATTGAGGTATGTTTTTCAACAGCTTTGCCGCGTTAGATCTGTACTACCACTCAATATGTTAAATTGCATTTTGTAACCCTTTTCTGTATAACTGTTAGGCTGAGTTAGTTGCCATGATTCTAAGGTGGCTTCCAGAGGATATCACCGTTCACAATGAGGATTTAGAAGGTAAGTTTGATTTTTTTCTTTCTTTGTCCTGATTACTTGAAACTATATTTATTTGAAGTATCAACTGTCAAATGAAATAGGAAAAAACTTTGTTTCTCTTCTGTTAAATTGTTACTTATTCCCAATAGGTGATAGACGGAGAGCATTGTTGCGTGGCCTTACCGAGTCACTGTCACAAATTCTGCCGCTGTTATATTCTGTAAGTTTGCCTTTACTTTGTCCAAAAATAGCGGCTCATCATGTGTCACAACATACTAACATATGCATCTTGTAATGTCTCATTCTGTAGCTACTTGAGAAACATTTCGTAGCTGCTTTAAGCGAGCACACGAAGCAGCAAATGGAGTTGACTGAACAGCATGTAGGGACAGTAACAGCTGTTCTAAATGCTGTCAATGCATATGCTGAATGGGCTCCTGTGACAGATCTTGCCAAATATGGTTTAATTCACGGGTCTGCTGGCTTGAATTTCTGTCCCAAGTTTTGATGGCATTCTTTCCTGTTTATCTCACTAGCAATTCCATTTTTCAGATGTGGGTCCTTGCTTTCTTACAGTGATTTTCGCCTCCGTGCTTGTGAGTTCTTTAAAGTAATATGTCAGAGGTACAGAAAGACTGATGTAATTTTTTTAACTAAAAGTTCATTCTATTGGCGCCTTCTCTGATATGTTTTTGGCTTGTGCAATGCAACGTAGCGCAGAAAACGACCCGTGGATGTCGCAATTGTCGAGTATGATGCAGCAATGAGCAACATTTTCCAGGTGTTGATGAACATTTCCCAAGAATTTTTAATCAGGTCTAGGATGCAGCCCAGTGCTATTGATGAAAGTGAATACGAGTTTGCAATGCGTATTTGTGAGACAATGGTTGCTCTAGGTTCTTCTAACATGCAGTGCATACTAGCTGATGGAGCTAGGACTTTGCACTTCCTACAACAAGTGAGCATTTCCAAATACACTTCTCCATATTTTTTTTATACGTGAATACATGCTTAGTGCTGCTGTGCAGCATCTTACCTTCTAATTATGTTTTTGAGTGCTAATTAGCTTGTCACTAAATGACTAGTTGGATATGTTATCAAAATTGCATGCCTAAAATTTCACTAACACCACGATTTCCACATGTTGCTAGTTGGCCCTTTACTTTGCACCATTCTAGTATTTAATTTATTTCGGTTCCTCACAGATGCTGGAATATTACCAACATTACAGGATTGCGCTTCATTTCCAATCTTTGTTATTTTGGCTGGTATACTCCTGGTCTCTTCTTGCATAATTGAAATGCATGTCATATTGTTTTGTAACTTAGAATAAGTTAACACAAACTTTGTGTAGGTGGTATTGAGAGAACCATCGAAAGCCAAGTCTGTTGCATGTGTTTCTGGCGATACCCCTGCTGCTGGTAATTCTCCATCCACTGGTGGCAGTTCAACTGAAAAGGAGAAGAAAGGGGTGTCAGTATTAATTACTGATGAAATATACAGTACAATTTTGGATGTTACTTTCAAAAGAATGCTTAAGAAAAGTGCAAGTGCATCTTCGGGGCTGTTAGAACTATGGAGTGAAGAGCTTGAGGGGAAGAGTGATTTTGGCAACTACCGCACCAAATTGGTATGTCTTGTTTTCAACTGACATCTATAAACTGTAATTGCCCTTGCCCCTTGCTTAATCTTCAACAATTTTCTGTGGTTGCCTTGTCCATTAATTTATATCTTTGGAACAAATTAAAAAAAACTGCTGAGGCACTTATTTTGGCATCTTGGCATGCAAATCTGACTTATCACGTGACAAATGTCAGTAGAATTGCATCTGAACAAGTTTACTAAAGTAGCCGTGCATGCACCATCTGGCATGTGCAGCTCCAGTCCTTGATTGTCTTCATGTACATTTGGTTGGTTAATGTATATGTCAAATAAGGAGATCACCAAATGTCAGATGTCTGTGGGATTGCTATCCTGCTTATGCACTCATGTGGGGTATGATCAACACCCTTGTGATCTCAGCAGTCCAGATCAAGTGAGGGGACGTCATGAGTGCCCGCTACTTGGAGAGTTCACTTGCACTCGTCGTCCTTGCTGTCCTCTTCCTCTCCGGCACCCATTATCCTTCTTGCTCCGTGGCCCTGCCACCGGCAAGGCTGTGCTTTGCTGCTTCAGTGCTTCCCCATTCCCCTTCTATTTTTCCTCTCCAAGCCCTAGATGCAGGCATGCAGTCCATGCTCAGCTGTGCGCGAGCCACCTTTGCTTCCTCACTGGTGACATCGCCAACTTCCTCCACGCACTTCTCAGCTCTGGTGGCGCGAGCACACCGTTGTTGCCATGTACCCTCAGCTTTGGTGGTGTGAGCACACCGTTGTTGCCAACCATTATGCTTTGGGGTGATTGAAAGGTTGAAATTGCCAGGTGAAAAATCCCAATTTCTCCATTTGGAAGCTGACATTTGTGTTGAAAGTTTCGTAAATCTTTAGTTAAAAGTCGATTTTTTTGTGTTGATAGCTGAATTTGCCCAGTTGAAAGTTGATTTGTTCGCCGAATGAAAGTTGATTCGTTTGAGTTGAAAGTGCTAATTTTCCACAGTTGAAGCTTTTTTGGTTTGACTTTGAAGTGCAAATTATTCCCAGTTGAAAGTGTGGGCTCGTGGATTGAAAGTTCAAAGTTCTCGATTCTTGAAATGAATGTTGCGACGTGGCAGTGGCGGCAGCTGTGGGCGGTGGGGCAGCAGCTGCTCATCGAGGCAGCTGCAGAAGGTCACGGGCGTCCGCTTGCAGTCTTACCAGCAGACGCCTGTGTATTAGGCATTCTCGCTGAACAAAAACATGATTGTTATCAGTTATGTCTAGTAGATATGCCAAGTCCTGCTATTGGTATCCATTTACCTTTGTGTACGTAGCATGCAGTTGCCTACTTTCTTGTTCTTTCTTGCAACTTTTCAATTTGGACGTGAGTTGTGGCGATGGCAAGATGTTTGCCATGCTGTTAAGTGTGTCGTATTGTATACAATTCTTTTACTACTTAACAAGTACGCTGAATTCTCACTGCAGCTGGATCTCATAAGAGTTATTGCTTCTCAAAGACCTATTATTGCTGCAACAAGCGTAGTGCAGAGAATAAAAGTTGTTTTGGGAGATGCTAATCAAGCAACAAAATCCCCCCAGGTTACCTACCTGCATACATTTACCACATCAAGTTAATGATTAATCTTGCCACTTTTGCTTGAAGTTTACCTTCTGATTCAGGTTTTTGTGTAACTTGAATTACCAGGATCTTGATGCAATGGAAGGTGCGCAAGTGGGGCTTGAAGTAGTTGTTAGTTCCATATTCGATGGCTCAGCTGATTATGTGAAGACTGATCAGGAGACAAAATTCCAAATTCACAGGATTTTTGAAGGTCTCACCTATCTTTAACTTTATGTTAGATTTATTGTTGGATCTACAATGCTCTTACTTTCTTCTGCTTGTCAACCAGGCTTACTCCAGCAGCTTCTTTCTTTAAAGTGGACACAACCGAGCCTCGCAGTTATTCATGGTCATTATTTGGATTCTTTGGGTCCTTTCTTGAGACATTATCCAGATGCAGTTGCCAGCATTGTGAATAAGCTTTTTGAACTATTGACATCTCTCCCCATCACAATTCAGGTACATTTTTCTTTGCTGCAGTAAAATACCTATGCATTAAATACCCTGATGTTATGATGCAGTGAGTCAGGGATTTGAAGTCATTCACCCCAATTCAATTCTGTGGGTGATGTCACAGAAATGAATATACTGATGCAGTATTGTGCTCAACAAATCTTTCCATGTTCAATTTTATTTTCCTTCTGCTGTTCACTAATCGCTGTGTTTAAATTATTTGGTTACAATAGCATGTTTCTTATTTACATGCTGTATCAACAGGACCCATCAAATAATTCCCGCCAAGCTAGGTTGCAGATTTGCTCATCATTCATTCGTATATCAAGAGCTGCTGATAAAGCACTTCTGCCTCATATGAAGGTTAGGCTCTGTTCACAATTGATTGCCATTTGATCTTACATGAAATTGCTTTAAGCTACGTTCAAGTATTGTACGGCAGATTACTTGAAGTTCGGTAAGTGCAGTTGTGTTTTTTTGGACTTCTATTTCCCTATTTATGGATAAGCCAATAGTTACAAAAAAGAAAAGTGGGTTTTCATGATATTTGATGTGTAAAATTAGGAAAACTTGCTTGCCTTGTACATACTCTTATTGATGGCCTTGGGCTCGGTTAGGTATTACTGAGCTGTGTCTTGCTACAGTGCAAAGTTATTATTGTTGATAACAGATCAGTTTGTGAATGCCATGCTGTGCAGCACAGTGAAATCTTTGCTGTTACAGGAACCATTACTTATCTAGTATGATTTTGTTATGGTTCTGAAAAGATGCTTTCAAGTGGTTAATATATCCAAAATTAGTAAAAGGAAACTGTCAATTATAAATCACCAGTGCCAAACTAAGGTTAAATTAAATACTATTAATTTTGTTTCAAAATTTTGTAGTATGATCTTGTTGAAGTGACTGTATTGGTTTCAACTTTCAACAGGGTCTAACAAATAGTGTGGTATTTACTTTATGGCCATTGTAAAGACCTGTAAATACATGTAGGTTAGGCTACATCAAAATCTATTAGTTGTTATGTACCTTAGTACAACAGGGATAAACACTGTAGAAAGAGACTAACGGTGATGATTTGAAAGAAGAACGATGCTTTAGAGGAGAGGGTGCCTGCTGGGGGTAGAGAGAAACTAGAATAGGAAGAGGATCTTGAGGGACTTGAGACTAATTCATCTTCTTGCTTAATGAAAAGGGATAATATGCCTTGAGCCGTGTCATATTGAAACGAAAAGGGATGATATGCCGTGTCTTATATAGAGCCGGCCCCTGACAACTTAATCTAATCTTTCCAACTAATATGGATAACACTCCGAATAGATAAGATCCTACCCTATCTCTAGTTAACCGTACTTGATAACTAAGTAATCTGCGGCTAGACATAAGTTATTAAAATCCTATCCTATCTCTAGCTTGTTGCAGCTGCTGTTGCTCCCACAGCTGCGCCATCTTCTGGGCCCTCATGGGTTGCACATCTACTGCCGGCTGCCGGCCATAACATGCACATGACATTAGTTGTATCCAAGTGCTATCCCACTGAACTACATAATATTTTATAGAATTTCAGTTGCATAAGTGGATTTGTAAAGATTTATCGCCACAATTTATGTAAACAAGATAAGAAATACATAAGTTGATGTACTTGGGTGGTTGTTTTCGCCAGCTTTTACCTTAAGGTAGAAAAGATGTACGTGAACAAGATAAGAAATGCAGTGTGTTATCGAGACTCTTGTTTCTAATTTATTTGGCATGCATCATGTATTTACTTTAATTCCAGAGTGCTGTCCATTGCATCTGTGCTCTTTTGGTTGCTGAAAGTGCTTTTGCCAATGATGCAGAACATTGCTGACACCATGGCTTACCTTCAAGGAGAGGGTCGCTTACTACGTGCTGAGCATAATCACCTATGTGAAGCATTTCTTGTTATGGCATCCTCTGCTGGGTATTTGGCTGCTACGCCTTTTCACATTTATGCCTATGACTATGGTATTGTCAATGTTGCTTCCATCATAGTGTTATATCTTTTACCATATTTATAGGATTCAGCAGCAACAGGAAGTCCTGGCCTGGTTACTCAACCTCTTAACAAAATGTGGACGCAAGTGGAATGGCAAACTGCATATTTGTCTGACCCATCTGGTTTGACACACATGTTTGCTGACAGCCAATTTATGTGGTCAATTTATCACACGGTTACATTCTTTGAGAGGGCACTCAAGAGGAGCGGGACCAAAAAGCCTACAGCAGCTCCACAAGCACCCACCACAACAGCAGTAACTGGTTATCTGCATCCAATGTCTTCACATCTACCATGGATTCTGCCCCCTCTCCTAAGGGTAAGTTGGCACTTCTTTATTGCCCATTGAGATAGTAACAAAAACATCAAGGATGAAAGCTATGATAATTCTGGATCCTCCTTATTTTTTCTGTAGTTACTATGCATTGGCTAAGCTGATAGCTAACTAGAGTTTCCCTGATCTTCAGCTGTTGCGATGTATACATGCGCTTTGGGCCGAGCCATTTGCTCAGTCTCAGACAGGAGAAGTCAAAGCAGCAAAAAGCATGACTATTGCCGAACAAACCAGCCTTCTGGGAGAGACAAATAAACTCACCAAGGGCCAGGTTGCATCTGCTGATGGATTGCTGGATGTTCAAAGGGAGGGAGAGTCTAAGGAAAATAACATAAGGAACTGGTTACGAGGGATACGTGACAGTGGGTAAGTAACCATTTACCAGATGCTTTTTTTAAAAAAAATTCTCTAATGTTGAACATCGAAAGACCATTGGATTTGTTAAGTACTGAAGCAACGTGTGTTTTTTTGGGTTTGTACTGCCATTTTTATAGACTGGAATGAATACTTTAGGCAAAAAAAAAGAAGAAGAAGAAGAAGAAGAAGTGGACAATGCAATTTTGTCAGGATTGGTTGTGTAACAACAGTAGCAGCAAAATGGGTGGGTATCTGTTAGAATGGGATTTGTTGCCCTACTATTCATGCCATGTAAATGTTTGAACCCCATCATCAATTTGATAGTCTGATAATCCTTGATAATGTAAGAATAATCAACCTACACTTTTGAGTAACCAGAAAATTTGCATCTTGCGCTTCATGAACCGTAAGAGCCATTTCTCGTGTAATCTGTCTTTGACCCATCTGAGCATACCATACTGCAGGTACAATGTTATAGGATTAGCAGCTAGTCTTGGGGAAGCATTTTTCCGTTGCATAGAGGGTTCCTCTGTCACCCTGGCTCTTATGGAGAATGTGCAAGTTATGGAATTTCGGCATTTGCGCCAACTTATCCACCTTGTTATTATTCCTTTGGTTAAATATTGCCCTGCTGAACTATGGCAGATGTGGATGGTGAACCTTTTGCAGCCATTATTTGTTCACTGTCAGCAAGCTCTTAATTATTCATGGTCCAGTCTTCTTAGTGAGGGCCGGGCTAAGGTTCCAGACAACTTTGGTAATCTTTCTGGGTCAGAACTGAAGGTAGAGGTAATGGAAGAGAAATTGCTTCGAGACTTGACTCGCGAAGTATGTTCTGTTCTTTGGGTTTTAGCATCACCAGGGTTGAACAGTGGACTTCCATCCTTGGAACAACTTGGACCTGCCAACCGGATTAATTCTTCTCTTAAGGATCTGGAGTTCTTTGCTTCCAGCTCTGTCACTGGGTAATACAAAAATTTCTAGCCACTTGTGTGCGTTTACCTCTTATTTATTTAATTTCATTGAATAGCACCTCAACAAAGACTGATTTGTTATCCTTTGCAGATTTCTTATGCTTCATGTCAGCACTGCCCTTCCTGCATTGAGGATAACTGTTGAAGTGTTCAGTTGGACAGATAGTGAAGCAGTGACTAAAGTTATTCCTTTGTGCTGCATTGATTCATTTGCTGTTGCAACAAACCAGGCTGAGTTGAGGCAGTTTGTTGCAAAAGATCTATTTTCTTCTATAATACAGGGCTTATCTGTTGAGTTAAATTCAATTATGAGTGCAGAACTTGTTGGACTTTGTCGAGAAATATATGTCTATCTGTCAGATAGAGACCCTGCACCTAGACAGGTAGTTTTCCGAGATATATAATTGAGTCAGATTAATTACTGTATGAAAAGATGTAATTTAATATCATGATTTTAGATAACTGGCTCTATCTCTGCAGTATTTCTGCTGTTACTTTTTAGACCTTAAAAGCTATACCTATGCTAATAAGAAATAATGCACTGTTACAATTTTGAGTTCTATAGCTAATTGCTTATAGTATAAATAACTATACCACATAGCTGCAATGGCTTGCATAGAAATGAACATGTCCAATGTTGTGTACCATATAACTGTTATTATGGTCTTTTCACTTTTGAGTATGACAATTCCTTCTTGTATGGATATTAATATGTTGAATTATATGTACTGAGTTAGATTTTTTATATCATTGCCTAGGTTTTGCAGGATTTTTTATATGAATGCTGATTTTTGTTGTTGAGACCTTAGAAGTATACAAAATTTTCTATGTTGATCATCTATGCTTTGGATTTAAGATTTATTTTGGTTTGTTTCCTTAATTTGCCACACTCAAGTTTGGCAAGTTTATGTGACCTGTATGGCTGTATTTGGTTCACAACCACATTTGTGGCACATACCGCACATCACTCTCTTCCCCGTGATCACTTGTAGTATACACATCAACACCCCCTTATCATCATAATCATTTTAACTTCAGAGTTTATTTCGATTTATTTTTCTCTAATTAGTTCTAAAGTTTATTTCGACATCATTAATACATTATGCAATAACGATATAAATTTATATATTAAAGTGGTTTGTTGGATATCTGCTCAATTGCGTTTGACCGTTTGTAGACTTTGCTGTGACAGGGATATTTACTGTTTAAACCTTATTAAAAGTTGATAATAAGGAAACGATTTAAGGGACTCGAAGTACAGTTCAACAGAACAAATGCTTAACTTGGCATGTTCTGGTGCTTTATCTACTGGCATACCAATGACTCGGTTGATAATTGATTGCTCTTTTTAATAGTAGGGCATCTTAAGAGAGTTCTTTTTATGTGTGGGTATCCATACGGTTTAACATCTTAAGAGTTCTTTTATGTGTGGGTATCCATACGGTTTAACCTTGTCAGTTTTGAGCATTGAGACTAACAGAAAGTGCTTTGCTTGTAGGTTCTTCTGTCCCTCCCACACATGAAGCAGGATGATTTACTAGCCTTTGATGAGTCTTTGAGTAAAACTGCTAGTCCAAAAGAGCAAAAGCTACATATGCGAAGCTTACTTCTGCTAGCTACAGGGAACAAATTGAGAGCTCTTGTTGCTCAAAAGACCACTACTGTTATTACCAATGTCACCAGTGAGCAAACTGACTCGCATTTCTTTTATTTTCATTTCATTATTGCATAATGGATGCATGAGTCACATTCCATCAGTATACAATGTGGAAAAAATGCTATCCTTTTTTCCTTGTAGCCACATTTGTTTCATAGTTTGTTGTTACTCAAAATGGGGTTTAATTGTCCAAAATGGAGATCATTGTACTTGAACCCGCTTGCATTCTTCCATCAACTAGATTTACTTCCTATAACTTCTATTAGAGTTATATCTGTTATTCACCACTCAAAAAGGTTACTTTGCTGTTAACTAAATGGAAAGACTTAAGCTTTTCTTTGTACCTTTTGATAATTTTGTGACTAGCCTGTTTCTTTATTCCATGTAGATTGAGAACTTGTGATGCCATGCTAGGTTATCAAATAATCAGAGCTGATTTGGAATTAGATTATTCTGCTGTGCACTAACAAACATTGCTTTCTTTGACATCCAGCTCGAAACCGGAGCTCTGCCACGCACCATGGGCTGAGTGCTGAAGAAGATGATCACATCGGATTAGCAGCACTATCATAGAAATGACCAGCTAAAGTTGTGGTTCTGTACAAAAGGAGAATATAATGCTATAAGACGGGTACTGTTGTGGCAAATTATATAGGCGGATGTCAGATTCTTGCAGCATTGTCATTTAGGGACGTATGCATGCTTGAGGTTATACACAACCTGCCATCGTGAGCAACTGAAGCCATCTTGGTGACGGTTTTTCCCAGTTTGTATGTACCCTTCTTGTGGACAGCGCTCTGATGCATGCGTGCTTACGGTGTTTGTGTGAGCATGGTTTTGGGAGGGATTTAGGGGGGGGGGGGGGGGGGGTAGGGGGGGTAGTGAAAATGGTGTATGTAATTACTAATGTAATTCACAGCAATAGATTTGACCAGTACCTCCTGCACTTGCTACGGTTCTGAATAGCATATCCGATTGGAATTCAATAGGACTCGGTTTGGTTCCCAGAAATTAGAGTCGATCCTTGAACTAAATTCCAACCCCGATCATATCGGAATCAGAATTAGCTTCGATTGATCGGTGTTTCCAATTACCTCTTCCGCAGATTACATGAAATTCTAAGCAATTCTAAATTGCATACAAAATATTTTAAATTGATGGAGGTTTTCGGAAATGCGGATCTGAACACATGTTCATTTGCACCTGCTGTTCCTACCATCCATTACTCTCTAGAGAATTGTGCCAAGGTAATAGGTGTCATTTGGTTAGACTGAAATAAACTGGTTTATGGTTGAAATAGTACTGTAGTTGGCTAAAAATACACTGTAGCTAATGGTAGCTTATTTGGTGTAACTAAATTTAAAAAAATTTTAAAATGAAAAAAATAGGTTAGCCCATTAAGGACAATACAAACGAATACAGGAAAAAAAACGGGTAAACAAAAGCTCAAAAACTAAAAAGCTAAAAAAAAAAGATGAAATCTAGAAATAGTAAAAAATAAGTAAGAAGCCTAAGCCAAAATAAATGGAAATCAAAAATCAAGTGTCCCGTCAACTAAAAAATCAGTCCCGTCAGACTTGATCCAATCAACTTACCTCTCGAGATGTTTGAAATTTGAACCATGTACTCCATTCTCCGCACTCATATACTGTACAAAAGTACAAGTACTAAGGTTACATGTACAGTACAGCACATTGTACAGTACTGTACAGCAAGAGTATACTCATACTGCCCTACACGGTGTTGTCATTTATACAACAATTTTATTTCAGACAGAATACTACACACATACGCAACATACTCATGTACAATGAACAGATGCATATATAGTACACTTAATGTACAATGCCCAACAGTATATACACCGTAGCAGAGGAAGATGGTGTTGACGCCGGCGTGGAGGAGAGGATGGCAGCCACATTACACCGCAGATGAAGACGACGACGACGGGACACACACTGGAGATGAACAAGATGGTGGCGCGACTTTTACACTGTAGAACAAGACAACGGATACAGAGGTGCTTGCAGTGGTTTGAGAGACAAGAAGCGAATCTAAAACCACGTAGTGGTGGAATAAGCAAGTGCAAAAGGCTATCGAGGAGAAAAAGATATATTATAAGCACATGCTTTTTTATAGAAGCGATTATAACATACAGAAATAGAAAACAGCAAAAAGAATGCGAAGAAAGCGGTGAGTGAGACACAAGACAAATCATATGAAGAAATTTATCAGAAGCTAAGATAAAGGAGGGTAAGAAAGATATCTACAAGATGACTGAACTTCGAGAAACAAAGATGAGAGATTTCAACCAAGTTAAATGCATCAAAGATGACACTAATAGACATTTGGTGAAAGACGAGGAGATTAAAGATATGTGAAGAGATTACTTCGACAAGCTGTTCAATTATGACAATGGCGAAAGTATGATTGAACTGGATGATGCTTTTGACACAGATAGGCGGTTTATTCGAAGAATCCAGGAATCAGATGTAAGGGATGCCTTAAAAAGAATGAAAGTGGGTAAGGCATTGGGGCCTAATGATATCCCTATCGAGGTGTGGAAATGCTTAGGAGAAGTAGCGATTGTTTGGTTAACTAATTTATTCGATAGCATTTTTAGGTTGAACAAGATGCCAAATGAGTGGCTGAAGAGCACATTAGTACCAATTTTCAAAAATAAAAGATATATTCAAAGCTATACTAATTATAGAGGAATTAAGCTTATGAGCCACACAATGAAGCTTTGGGAGCGAGTGATTAAGCACCGTTTTAAGAAAAGTGACTAGCGTGACGATAAACCAATTTGGTTTTATGCCTAGGAGGTTGACAACGGAGGCGATTTTCTTGCTACGACAGTTGATGGAGAGGTATAGAGAACAAAAGGACTTTCATATGGTGTTTATTGACTTGAAGAAAACCTATGATAAAGTGCTAAGGAAGGTCATGTAGTGGGCGCTTTAAAAGAAAAAGTCCCAACAATATATATTACCCTAATTAAGGATATGTACGGAGATGTTGTAACTAATATTAGAACATTTGGTATTGTTACTAATAACTTTTCTATTAAGATAGGGCTAGACTAAAGGTCAGCATTGAGCCCATATATTTTTGCCCTAGTAATGGACGAGGTCACGTGGGACACACAAGAAGATATCGCTTGGTGTATGCTTTTCACTAATGATGTGGTGCTAGCTGACGAGAGTAGAATATATATTGATATGAATCTGGAGCTGTGGAGGAAGACCTTAGAATTGAAGGGGTTTAGACTTAATAGGACTAAAACTAAGTATGTGAGGTGTGATTTTAGCGGTGTTAGGGCAGATGATGGAGATGCTAGGCTGGACGAACAAATAGTGCTTAGGAAGGACACATTTTGTTATTTAGGATCAATATTATAGTGTGGCGGTGAGATTGATGAATATGTGAGCCACATGATAAGAGCAGCGTGAATGAAATGGTGCCAAGCATCTGGTGTCATGTGTAACAAAAAAGTCTCTCAAAAGTTAAAGGTAAATTCTATAGGATAGCGATCAGAAGATGAGTGTAGTGGAGATGAGGATGCTGCGGTGGATTTATGGTCACACAAGACAGAATCACATCCACAATGATGATATACGTGATAGGGAGTAGCACTAATTAAATAAAAGCTTGTTCACCATCGCTTGAGATGGTTTGGACATCTTCAATGGAGGCCTCCTGAGGCACCGGTACATAGTGAAATTTTAAGACGTACTGAAAACGTAAGAAGAGGCAGAGGTCGACCAATACTGACTGGGAGAAAGCAGTTAAAAGAGACTTGAGGGATTGTAATGTATCTAAAGAATTAACTTGGATAGGAGCGCATGGAAGTTAGCGATCCACATACGGGAACCATAAGAAAGTTTAGGGGTAGTGTTTTAGGCTCTCGGCTCAGTTGGCATGTTGTACGACTTAGGATTTTAGCATTGTAGGTCTTCAAGGCTCTCGTCTCTTTGGCCTTGAAGAAGTTTCATTCCTAACCTGCTCTAGATTATTTGGGACAAAAGGCTTTATTGTTGTTGTATTTGGAAGACATGGATGCAGAGGAGGCGACAGAGGCCGACCAACAGCTTTTAAAAGCGGTTTGGAGAAACCGCTCCAAAAGCTGAGGTGTTCAAATTGGCTTTCAACTTCTCCAAGCAAAATTTGGAAGCTGAAGTTGATTTGAACACCACCTCAATCTTGCTCTTCTAGGTTAGCAAGGATGGTGGCCAATTACAAGACTAGATTCTTTGGTGCTGTTTGAAACGGTTTTGGCTTCTGGCTTTCATAATACAAGATCTCGTGTTCTATCCATACCAATCAATTTTCAGTATTTTATTTTATAAACAAACAACAATACCTATTGCCAAACATTTGATAAAATGATCTTTAAAAATATTTGTATTTAATTTCCCACCCAAGGAATAGTATTGACCAACTAACTTGTCTAAGCAAATCTATTGTTCTAAACTAATCACAATAATATACTCATTGTCAATAGTAATCTATACTAGGGTGAAAAAGTACATAGATTTCAAATATCAAAGAGAGCCATTTCAAGTAGGATTTAACTAACTCCTAATAATTGAGTTATCATTTTATGTAATTAGCCATGCATAATAGTTTTAAAACATACAAGAAATAAATTTGCAAAACATAGGATCAACGTGATCAAGGAAGACTTGCCTCATTGACAATAACTGGTGCTTTTCCCTGCTGGTCGAGGTATTCTTCAACTGCGCTAGACTCTACATGCAAACAGGGGCAGAGCCCAAGAGGCCCACCTGGTGTCACAGGACATCAGGTCCAAAATTTTTTTCAGTACTAATCAGGTCATATGCACCATGTGTACCTCTAACCCAAAAAACAGTGCACCTAGCACCAGCCCACCAAACAAACAAAAACGCCACATGCACATACCAGCCAGGCAACCACCAAACCAAGACATGCAGCAACCCACGCCATGACATCAGCCCACCAAAACAAATTTCTAGTGTTTATCGACCATCGAAAGTGCAAGAACCGCACATGGCACACGATTTACCTTGGTAGTTGGCATCGTCGCATGGGCCGCATCGCATCAGTCCAGTCTAGGCACCAGGCACTAGCGCTAATCCAATCCATGGACGGCAAAAAGCTAGTCGCTTAGTATTTCGAACACATCGGCCACATCACATTAGCATCACCCTCCCAAGAGTCCCTAGCTAGTCACCAGTTCACAATGCGCCTGTCACCACTCGCCTCGCGCCTAATCGCTGCCGACTTGCCACAGTGCCACCTGCAGACCTGCTGACACCCAACGGCCGATGCAGCGACCTCATCACTTCGCAAGCCGGCGGCCGTCATCGATCCGTCCATCCTGGATTGGGATTCCTGATTTCCTAGTACTGATACTTTTCTTCAAATTCTTCTGTTTTTAGGCAAAGAGACTAAATTTGTTATTTATGGCTTTCACTTGATGATTATTGTTTGTTTTTTTGTTAACTTGTAAAGTTACACTTACAACTAGGGTTCCAATTTGAGTTTTTAGAATATCGGCCTACTTCATTGCAAATCGCTAAATCAGAGGAAAAATTGCAAGTGATCGTGATCCATGCGCTCAAATTTCACCTAGTTTTGGATTTGACTTGACAATTTGACTACAATATCAAGTAAGTAACCTTCTAAATGTATGTTTACTATTTTATTTTTTGAACATGACAATATCTAATTGAATTTTTCAATACTTGGTAAATGGCAGGTAAATATATGGAGAAGTTTTTGAAAAAGAAAGCACCAGATAATGTTGCTAATGCTAGGAATTCACCTCCAGAAGATATCAATTTGGAAGAAGAGATTCAGTTTGATCCTGACAAAAGGAAAGAAATAGATTATTACCATCCTAATTAGAAAGATGCGGTAAGAGGAAAGTACTTAGATAATGGGTATTATCAACCTCACACTTATGATTTTCCATATACACAGTTTGGAGATAAAAATAGAAGGTTTAATCTTAAATGGTTTAATGAGTTTGGGAGTTAGCTTGAGTATAGCAAGTCTAAAGATAGTGCATATTGTTTTTTTTTTTGCTTTTTGTTTAGGGACCGTAATAAGAAGGAAGCTGGGTATGATGCATTTGTTACAAATGGTTGGTCTAGTTGGAACAAAAAAGCCAGACCAGAAGAGCATGTAGGTGGAGTGAATAGCATCCACAACCAAGTACTGAAAACTCATGATAATTTGTTGAAAGAGAACAACAAATTGATGTTGTTATTCATACACAAAGTGAAGCTGCTAAGATTGCTTATTTTACTCGACTAAGGGCCTCAATTGATGTTGCTAGACTGTTATTAAAGCAAGAATTGCCTTTTCGAGGCCATGATGAGTCAAAGGAATCCTATAATAAAGGAAACTTCTTGGAAATTTATGAGTGGTACGCAGAGAATAATCTAGCCGTAGGCAAGGTGGTGGGTAAAAATGCTGCATGTAGTAGTCTTATTGTGTCTCCTCCCATCGAGAATGAGATTGATCATTGTTTCGCAAAGGAAATATTGCATTCTATTCTCAAAGAAATTGAACATGATGTGTTTTACTTGCTGATTGATGAGTCCAGGGATGTCTCTTGCAAAGAACAAATAGTAGTGGTTTGCGATATATTGATAATTGTGGAATTGTGAAAGAGATTTGTTGGTCTTGTTTATGTGAAAGAGACAATTTCTTCCTACCTCGAGTCTTCTATTGATTCTTTATTTGCATAATATAAGATAAGCTTGAAGCAAGTTAGAGGCCAAGGATACGATGGTGTTAGCAATATGTGAGGTGAGTTCAATGGCTTGCAATCATTGATCATGAGAGAAAGTAGTACAACATATTATGTCCAATTCTTTGCTCACCAACTTCAATTAGTTGTTGTGGCTGTTGTAAGAAAGCATAAAGGCATTAGTAATTTCTTTAGTATGATTTCTCTCTGTTGAATGTGGTGGTGGATCTTCAAGAGAAGGGACATGGTTCAAGATATCAATCATGAACAAGTGCATAAGACCATAGGTTGTGGGCTACTTCAAACTAGGACAGGGATAAATCAAGAGTAATATCTTCAAAGGCATGGAGATACTTGTTGGAGTTCTCATTATGAAACTCTTAAGAGTTTTGTTGAGTTGTTCCCAGTAATTGTTAAAGTGCTAGAATTTGTAGAAGAAGATGACAAGGACAGAACAAATAGAGATCAAGTATTGGGTCTTCTAGTGTACTTTTAGTCATTTGATTTTGTTTTTTACTTGCATCTCATGTTGACTATCTTAATAATCACAAATATCTTGTCATTAGTACTACAATGGAAGGATCAAGATATTGTAAATGCTATTAAATGTGTGAAATCAACTAGGTTGCATTTGGATGAGCTTAGAAGAGATGGGTGGAAATCTTTCATAGGTGAAGTGTTCCTTTTGTGAGAAACATGATATTCTCAAGTTGGAAATGAAAGAAGCTTACATTAATTCAAAGAAGAAAAGACAAATAACTGTAATTAACAACAAGTATCATTATGAAGTGGATTATTTTAATGATGTTCTTGATTGGTTACTTCAAGAACTTGATAGTCGCTTCAACGAGACAACTTCTAACTTGCTTGTTTGGTCAGCCTCTTTGAGTCAAAGAGACTCATTCCATGATTTTAACTTGGAGAATTTGGTGATTCTAGCTAAACTTTATACCAATGATTTTGATTATAGAGAAGTGAGGGACCTTAACCATGATCTTTGCCTCTACATTGCCAATGTGCGAGCAGATGATAGATTCTCCAATATACAGATAATTGATCAGCTTTCTACAAAAAATGGTAGAGACAAGAAAACATCTTACCTATCCTTTAGTTTATCGACTTTTGAAGTTAGTACTAGTATTGCCTATTGCCACTGCTATAGTTGAGAGGTGCTTTTTAGCCATGAAAATTATGAAAACTTATTTGCTCAATTGTATTGGTACTGACTTCATGAGTGATAGCCTAATCTGCTATGTGGAGAAAGAAGAAATGAAAATTATAAAAACTTATTTGCGCAATCGCATTGGTACTGACTTCATGAGTGATAGCCTAATATGCTATGTTGTAACATCCCAAAATTTGGCTTTCTGGAAAAATTTAAATTCAAATTAACTATTTTAAAGTAATTGGATTTTACTTGGCTTTTATTTGATTTTCTGGATTTTATTTCAAAATGTAAAGCAAGAAATTGTATTTTAAATATTTTATTAAAGCAAAAAAGAGTTTATTATATTTTTCCTAGCCTTTCTTAAATTTTAAAGTAATTTTTGAGAATTTTCTAGAATTTAAAATCAATTTTCAAAGCTAAAAAGTATTTTATAAAATTATTAAATTCAAACCTGAAATTAAAAATATTTTTACTAAGTTTAAAATGCTTCCAGGAATATTTTATGATTTTTCTGGAATTTTTAGACGTTAAATATTATTTTCCAAGTGTTTAGAAAGTTTCTAGTATTTTCTGAAATTTATTCCGAAAATAAAAATCAAATTAATCCTATCCCGCCAAGTGTCGCTCCCAGATTAAATCAATCTCTCTCCACGTTTTAATCCTAGCCACCCATGATCACTTACCCCTTCATAAAATCCCCTCATCCACTTACTTGCCACGTGTCGCGAATCCGACGGCCCGTACCCCTTCACTAACTCTCACTCTCTATGACACATGGGACCCATATGTCATATCCTTCTTCAACCTCACCTTCTTCCTCCTCCCATCCTCTCTCTCCTCCACCATTAAAACCGAAAATGAGCTTTAAAATCCCGCGTTTCTCCCTCATAAAATCCCGATTAAAGCGTGGAAACGGATGCCCTATTACTCCCCTCCAATCCGCCGGCCGTTTTCCCCTCTTTTAATTCCCCTAATTGCGGTTTGTAATAACTCCGGCGAGCTTTAAACCACCGGCCTTCCCCTCCTCTCCCCGCCTATAAATACCCCCTTCCACGGCTTTCTTGACCGCCTCCCACCGCCTCCTCTTCCCTTTCCCGCCTCCCGCCTCACCGCCGCCTCAACAAAAGCCGCCGCCACCTTCCTAGCGCCGCCCGCCGCCTAAACTACCGCCTCCTCATCCGCGCCATTCGCCGCCTCCCGCGGCCACCGCCAGTCATCTTTCCCCGCTGCCTCGCGTGCGCCCGCGTGGCCGGTTGTGCCCGCGTGGATGGCCACGTGGCCGCCACCTCGCGCCCGCGTGGCGCCATGTCAATGGAGCGCCACCTCAGCCCTAGTTTTTCCCCGTGAGCTTGGTCCACGGTGGACCGGGCCCGCGTGTCAGAAAATTCAAATTTTGAATTTTCGATGATGTCATAATTAAGTTTTCCCGTATAAAAATAAATCCCAAAAATCGGTCTTTTCATTTTCACTCCTTTTAATCTTTCAGAAGCCATAACTTGCTCATTTTAACTCCAATTTGAGCCGTTCAAATTTCTAAATTTTTCTAAAATCCTAAACTATCCAAATATGTACTATTTTTGAATTTTTGAATTTTATTTAAATTTTGTTTGAATTTATTTGTTTTGCTTGTATGTCTTTTTCACAGAGATTCATTGTCACGAGAATTCGTCGAGTCGCAGCAAGAAGACCCAAATAGCGCTCAAGAAGGCAAGTCTCATTTGATCATCTCGAACCTATGATTTTAAAATATTTTAATTATTTTAAATTATGTGCATTGCTATTTACATAAAATATTAGTTCAAATCTTAAGGCACTAGTTAATCCAACATTGTTATACGCTTCATTGAACTTTGAATGCCATATACCTTGTAACCCTAGTATTACCTTTGTTTCAACAATGAGAATTACATAATCCTTTGGTAACATTAGATGGTAGTATAATGCTTAGTCATGCTATTGAATACCTTATAAATCTTGAAAATGGGAAATTATGATTTGTTATATTAAGCCTTGTGTTTACAAGTTTAGTGGCGATTGGAGTTGCCACTGTTCGTTTAAAAATAAAATAAAATGTGAAAATTTGTTTAGATTAGGGTGGATGGTTTGTTTGGATTGGTACGGGAAGCACGAGATCTTGTAAAGTGTATGTTCCACCCTAGTCAATTAAGGACCGACGCTTGTGTTTGTCCGATCGAGCATTAACCGTACAACCACAAGTCTATATGGGTACGACCTAGTCGACTAACTTATGATAGTCTAGTTTAGGTGCCACCAGTGGAAAGTGGGTGCCGTGGATGGACCGGTTATCCACAAGTGAGGGACAGATTTATCATCACTCATACGGCGCAAGAGGGGCTTGGTTCGGCGCTTAGCCTACCGCGGTGAAACCTCGTGGTGGTATCTAGCTAGTCTAGAGTAAGGTAAAAGCTTTGTGATATGTTATCTGTGTCTCATGCCAAAGGAAGCATGGTGATCTAAGATAATTTATCTCTTGTGGGTAAAGTTGTACAACCTCTCGCAGAGTGTAAAACTATTCGAATAGCCGCTCCTACGGTCAAGGGCGGGCAAGGAATGCATTCACATGGTAGCTCGGTTTTGGTTTTAAAATCAAAAGTTTTGTATTTGAGAGTGAGGGAACTCTCGGAAGGGTATCCTGGCAGTTGGAGCCAGAGAGGGTGGATGGAACCCGCAGTTTTAAAACTTGACCAATTGTATTTGGTTGGCTAGTGTTGGTAGTTGGAACCTTCACTAGAAAGTTAATGATAATTCTGTTAAAAACATTTACTTTATTAAAATTGATGCCTTCGAAAATAATTAGTAGTAATTGAAATTTAAAATGTTGCTTTGTGCAAAAGAACCATATAGCCTTCCTTTATCAAGCCTTGCATCTATGTATTTTTCCCAAGACTTATGAGTACTTTATGTACTCACATGCTACACTCAAAAATAATAACCAGAGGAGTACGGTTCAAGAAGGCGACTACGACTTCTTCGCAGTGGATTCGACGAAGGTTTCCGGGAGTTCTAGGTCGCGCTTCCCACCAATTGCCGTGGCGTATTGATGGGTCTTCACCGAAGTTTATCTTTGCTTCACGCTGTTTAGCGTGTGTGCGAGGTCTTGAAACCTCAATTGTAATAATGAGACCTTTCTGCCTACTCTTTAATATTGTAATAAAGCGCTGCTGGTTATGTATTCATTTCTGCTTAACTGTGCACCGCTTTGATCTGGGACTAGTGCAATAATACAGAGGGTCCGGTTCGAAATCCGGGGTCCCGACATATGTGGAGAAAGAAGAAATGAAGAAAGTTACCAATGATGTCGTGGTTCATCGCTTCATGAACTTGAAAGAACGTAAATAGTAAAAAGTAATGTATTTATTTTTATTTGATTGTCCTACTATTTTTCTTGAAAATTTTAATTCAACTTATTCTATTTTTTATAGGCTATTGAGGTCAGATGACGTATTTTGCCAATGTTGACCATCTTTTGTCCATGACTTTACCCTTAGTTCTTGCACTTTACTACAATTAAACAATAATATTAGTGGATTTCTTCATTTTGGTAAGCATTCTGATCGCTACTTCTTTATCATTGTACATTGCCAATGGTTATGTTGACTTATTGATGCTGAAAATTATCGAATACATAATTATTTAGTACAACGTTGCTTGAAATTATATATGGTGTTATATGTACGGTGAAATAGTGAACCCTGATCACTTTCGTTCTAGTTCCGTCTCTACGTGCAAAACGAATAAATTCAACTAAAAGCATAAAATATAAAATAGGTATTGGGAGGTAGATTATGAATTGAGATGAATTTAGAAATTTGAATAGCTCGATTTGACGTTTGAATGGTGGAAAAACGAGCCATGAGGAGATTCAACAGGAGTGAAAATGCTGAAAAATGGAGAAGGTAATAATCCAATTTAAAACAAATAATAGAAAAACTGACATGTGGGCCATGATTGTCAGTGAATGAGTGAGTGAGAGAGAGAGAGAGAGCCGGGAATAGAGAGGGAGAAACAGAGGAGGGAACAGCAGCATGGGTAGCGCGGCCAAGGACCGAAATGAGTCAGGGGCACCCTGGGAGGAGATGGGAGGTGGAGGCACGTGGCGTGGTGCACTGTGGCTAGAAATACATTGGTAAAATCCAAAAGAAGTTTAGCTAGAAATGCTGCCCAGATTTCCACACCAGTTGACCCACTGCAAGCAAAACAAAAATTCTTCCATGGTCTCTTTACATTTCACCAGTCATCTTAAGTAGGCAAAGATATTTGGTTTCTAACGAAAATAAGTATTACAAGTTCCAGCTAGCTCTCCTTCTGTGGTAAAACATGCTGCATACCAGTACGATGACCATGTCTCACTGCTCACCTTCATCGGGAGGTTTCTTCGTTAACTCCATACATAGCTTTCTTGCAAAAAGGAAAAAAAAATAATCAAAATTTCAACCAAATGGAGTGATCACATTTGCTTTCCTGGTAACTGAAATGGTAAAAAGTTAAAACACACCTTGGTGCTAGAATGTTCAGCTAACTTATAAACGCATACCACTGATACAAGTGCTTGAAATGTTGCTTGTGCTTCTCATTTTCCATCATATGAAAGATCAAACTTCATCAGCTTTAGAGAAAGAGTCCAGCTTGTGATAGAAAAATTCCCAGTCCAGCTGTTTTCATGAATGGACTTCCAAATTTCTAGGTTTTCTTTAGAATTATTTTAGGATTTTCTTATCCTCGAAGCGAATGAGATGCATTAATTACCAAATTAATTAGTTCCGATGAAGAGCAGTCCTAGACAGATACCATAGCTTGTTTTCTATATTGTTATAATTCCTTTGTATTTATGAGAAGACACACACTATTACAGAAAATCTAATACTAGATATCACATCATAGAAGTTTTGGGTAACCGTCTGTATTAAATATAATCACAGACGGTTTTAGTTTAGAAACTATCTGTGTTGCTGCTAGTACTAAAAACCATCTATAAAAGTGAACTATCACAGACGGGTCATGGTTAAAACCGTCAGAAGTATCGTAGACGCTTTTAATTGAACCGCTCGTGATATTATGAAGTATCATATAAAGTTTTTACTTTGAACCGTCTGTGATAATTATGTTTGGAAGTAATCTTGTTTTAGAAGTCGTATACAAGTTTTGTCATGGTCGAATACAAGTTTGTATCATAGTCGAACTTGAGTACGAGTTGTAATCGTAGTCGTAATGTAGAGTTGTAATCGTAGTCGAACTCGAGCACGAGTTGTAATCGTAGTCATAACCGAGGTGTGATATTATGAAGTATCACACACGGCGCCGCAAATGGACGCACGTAATTAAACGGATGATTAAGTACTAATGGCGGGCCTAATGACTGCCGTCCGGCCATCACGCATCGGGCTCGCCTGATGCTGGTCGCGCAGCAGTCCCGCTGACCCGGATTTTTAAATCTGAATCTTATCAGTTTCACCGCACTAATCCTCGATCGCAGTTAGTGCACACAGTACATTGCTGAATCATTTCATACATCGCGTAATCAACCATTATATTACATAAACCGAATTACACCACGTCGGGTGATAGTTTACAAAAGGGGCCGACTAGGCCAAATGTCTTCATTACATCAACGCAAATGAAATTATAGCAAAATGACCCAAATCCACGTGCAAGCGCCGAGGGTAATGTGTACCATATATGCCACCGTGGTCCCAGAACATACATGTACACAACGCCTAGGGTCTACTTGTCTATGCCTAACCACCGAGGCCTACGCCTTAATTATCGCCTTTGCTTCCGCGATGTTGGCGGGGCCTCTCATAGGCGTAGTGTTCTTGAACTCCTGTTTCAATTGTATCGCAAGAGCGAGAATGAGCACTCCGACCAGTGCTCAAAGCAAGATAACACACGTAATGCAATATTTAACATGCCCGGCTAATCAAAGGATGGCTTGGGCTCATTTTATTTTAGTGAGAGTGCTTTTGAATAGAATTATAGGAAAATCCCTGAGACCTAGCAATTTTAAACTCAAAACTTTTGTTTATAAAGTAAGTTGATCATATAATTGACACAGATTCCATCCACCATTACATGGCATCTACGCCATATAGCATCTTTCAGCGTTATAGCCGCTTAACATACCACTGGGATAACTCCCAGGACAATTCCAAACCAGGCGATCCTTCGCCTTAAATTTTCCCATTCCTGCTTCCAAGGTTTTAAAAGAACTATATCCAGCTAAGTTCCCATGTCCGCTTCTTGACCGTAAGGCACGGCTATTCGAATAGTTTTGACTCGCAGAGTTTGTACACTTTCACCACAAGAGATGAACTATCCTTTTGCCAACATGCTTCCTTGGGCATGAGACCCAGATAATTTATCATAAAGCCTTTACCTTACTCGGCCTAGCTAGACACCACCCACGCCGAGGTTTCACCGCGACGCTTACACCACCACGCTCGAAGCCCTCTTGCGCTGCAGCAGTATAGTACACCCCGTGCCTCACTCGTGAGTAAACCAAGACACCTGGCACCCACTTCCTGATGTCCGAACTAAACCCTTGCAAGTTATTCACTAGATCGCACTCCATTATAGACTTGTGGTTGTACTGCTTTACACTGTGGACATGACAAGATTCGGTCCTTAAAGTTACCGGATGGTTCTACCACATTTCATGATTTGTGCTCCCACCGCACTACATACCAAATTTCCTAACCATCCATCCAGTGTTTAAGCAATTTTAGGATTTTCCAGAGGTAAAAATATTGTGTCCACCTTCTACATCATTCCATCCATGATCGCCCCAAAACATTTCATACCTTGCAATTGTTGTTTTGGGGCAGCTATGTACCTCGCTTTATCTAGCATTACTAAGCGCCGCCATATTTATTGGGACTTACTGATAAAAGCTATGATCGTATAAGTTTTGCTAAGGCGACAAGGTTCACATGTCCAAATACTTCAACGGATCATTATAAGCAAGCATTACAAAGAGGTGTATAGCTATCATTTCTGAAATGAACATATTTTGCCACATGAAATAACAACATGCATGTTGATATTTAAAAGAAATTACTTTGCAAAATCGTAGGTTCAAAATGATCAAGGTGTTAACTCGCTTGGTCACAGGGTCGTTTCTTGGTGATCTCGTGCTTCTTGTGCCGCCTCGATATCTTCCTCTTGAGCCTCGTAGGCTATTTAATCGCATTTGAATACCCCATTAAAAGAAAAACAACCAATCAATAAAATATCACCAGAAATTCAAATGAACTCAAAAAATATGGTTCGGTTCCATTAGATAGATCTTGAATTTAAACGAATTTAGAAATTTGTTTCATTCAATTCGAGCTAAAATGAAGAAGTTATAAGCGGTCAAAGTTTTCTGCCCAGTCAAATCCAAAAATATTACAACTCGACATGTGGGGCCCATTGTCACCTCTATTCATTTTAATTTTTCCAGTTTATTTTCTTTTTCATTCTTTGTTTCTCGACATGTGGGGTCCAGTTCGCTCATGGGGTCCACATGTCAAGACGGCCCGTGTTGACGCATCACCGACCGGTGGGGCCCGGTCGTGGTGACTCTGGGGATGATGGTGGCAGTGGGGCCCACCTGCCGATCGAGATAAACGGAGAAACTCAACCGTGCCGCGCGAGCCGAGGCTCGAGCTGCGCGGCCGGAGCCGGGAGGGAAGAGAGCGCCGATAGCCAAGTGAGCGGGAGGCTTTGCCTACCTTATAAGGATGAGGAATCCTTTTGAAGGATGCCGACGAGGGGTCGGGCAGAGGAGTCGGGCGACGTGGCGCGACGAGGGGCCGCGGGAGGTCCGGTGAAGAGGTGAAATGCGTTCCTCGTCGCAGCTGAAGACAATGGTGCAATCGCCGGGCCGAGGAGGTCCGAGATGGGTCGGCGGCAGCGGCGGCGACCAGAGTGGCTCGGTGGACGGCGATGTACGCGCGTCGGGAAGCTCGCGAGGCGGGGACGACTTCACGGTGCGTTCGTGGTGGTGTGAGTGAGAGGAATCGGTTTTAATGGCTCGGATCGAGAGATTGCGCGGCGGCCGGAGTTGGGGCGATGGGGGCTCGCCGCGCTTGAGTGGATGTGGGCTCGACACCGTCAGAGAACGAAGATGGCGGTGTGGAACTCAACGGGGTCCACGCCTTTTATACACGCGCGAGGAAGCCGGTGACCGCGGCGCCCGCGCGGTCGCGTCGAGCCGGGTGGCGAGGCGTAGGGCTGCAGCGCGCACGCGTCTTGACCGTGAAGACACATCGCACGCCACGCCCGGGTGGTTGCCTCTGCGCACCGCTCCTCCTCCTTTTGCCCGCGTGAAATGGCGGCGATCGGCCGCGGCGACGCAATGGAAAAGTCCGGGCGGTGGCGTCCAGTCAAGGGCGACGGAGGCGCGCAGCTTTCCACCGAGCAACGGGTGACGCGGCGGGCGGGCTGTGCATGCGCGCCATGGGGAGCAAAGCTCGCCAGGTGCCAGCAGCGCGCGCGCGGAGAGAAAAGGGAGCGGGGCAGCGGCCGGCGGCGGCGGCCCATCACGTCGGGAGAGGAGAGAGGAAAGCGCGATGGCGCGATGAAGCCGCGTGGCGGAGAGGGTCGATCGGCGGCGGTGCGGTTTAAGTGAGGGGAACGGAGAGATCGGCCGAGGCGATCGGGCGGCGAGAGAGATGCCAGAGGCGACGGGCCGGATGGCCGAGGCGCGCGAAGGAGAAAATCGCGCCGCCCACGCCGCGAGCGGGTGTGGAAGGCGGATCCGCCGCGACGTGGCTCAATCCCACCCGCCCAGTGTCTGACGGAGGCGGTGGATTTTCGATTTCTTTTGATTTTAAGTTTTGCTTTTAGAAATTACCGAAAAATCCCAATAAGTCCTAAAATATGAAAATGCTTCCAAAATTCTAGGAAAATTCTCAGAGGTTCTGGTAACATTCTGGACTTAATAAAAATATTTCCAACTAAAGTTGGTATTTATTTTACTTACTTCCTTATTTTTCCATGCCATTGTTTTTCCAAAAATAATATTCTATGCCCTAAATCCAATTTCTTTATTTACTTTTATGGATCATCTTTTCGATTCTTGTTTACAATTGTTTGTCTTTCTCTTTATAAATTCTTTAATTCGAACCTTAACCAAATTGAGAAAAGCATCGAAAATCCAAATCCAAATGGAATACAATTGCAAAAGTAATTCAAAATCCTCATTTTCTAATCCCAATTTTTGGGATGTTACAAGCCTACCCCTTACAAAAATCTCACCCCGAGATTTGATTTAACTAGTGAACAAGTCGGGTACTCTCTTCAGAATGGTCTTCACGCCCTGTAGCTTCTTTCTTGGAGTGATGGCTCCATTGTACCCGCACATACGAATGATTTGGGTTCGCGTTTTCTTTTCCACGGTATCCGTGATCTCGACGGCGCTCCTTGTAGGTTAGGTCTCCTCAATCTCAATTGCCTCCAATGGAGCTTGATCCTCAGTACTGTGAGACACTTCTTCGTTGGGACACATGGAAGACGTCGTGTATGTCCGATAGATTCGGAGGAGTGCAAGCTGGTAGGCAACTTCCCTTTTTAGACACAATTGGGAATGGCCCAACATACCGTGGGGTAAGCTTGCCTTTGACCTTGAATCGCCTAACTCCTCGCAAGGGTGATACTCTCGATAAACATGATCTCCCACTTCAAAACTTAGTGGCCTTCTTCTCTTGTCTCGCATAACTTTTCTCGCTCGGGTGGCCGCTGCAATCGATCTCTAATTAGGCGAACCTTTTCTTCACCGCTTTAAAGTATCTCGCCCGAAAATGTAGTTCTCCCTACTTCGACTAATGTAGAGGGGTTCGACATTGTCGACCATACAGGCTTCAAGGGTGACATTCAAGACCGGCTGATAGTTGTTGTTATAAGCAAACTCAAAGATAGGTAGGCATCGATCCCAATCCTTAGAAAATCTAGAGCACAGCCCAAGCATATCTTCCAATATCCGATTCACTCTCTCCGCTTGACCATCCGTCGGGGTGGTATGCGGTGCTAAAATCCAAGTAAGTACCGAGAGCTTCATGCAAAGCTAGCCCAAAATGCGAGGTAAACTGGGAACCTCGATCCGAGACTATCCGCTTTGGTACACCGTAAACATACTATGCGTGACATATATAGCTCGGCTAACTTATCTCCCTTGTATGTAGTTTTGACGGGATGAAATGTGCAACCTTAGTCACTGTCAATCACGACCCATACGAGTCATATCCAGATTTGTTCGTGGAAGTCCCGTGATAAAGTCCATCCCGACTTCTTCCCACTTCCACCGGGTATTTTTAATGGTTGTAGTAGTCCCGCTGGCCTTTGATGTTCTCGCTTTCACTCTCGACACACATCACAACAGCTACATGTTCAGCTATGTCTCTCTTCATACGGGCCACCAAAGAGATTGCTTCATACCGATACATCTTGGTGCTTCCGGGTGCAGGAGTACGGAGCTATGAGCTTCCTCAATATCGATCCTTGAGATTCTTCCGATGAGGTACCACTATACGCTTCAGCACCATAGAGTACCGTCCCGATCAATCTTCATGTTAGAGCCTTCCGCTTCTACCAATCCTTTCCATTTTATTATAGTTGGATCCTTCACTGAGCAACCATAATCTGCTTCCTCTAAACTTGGTTGAATTACCATGGTAGCTAGAGTGCCTTTCTCTACTATCTCCAAGTTCAAGGCTTGCAGTTCTTTACATAGCTCGGGTTGGTGCTCCTGGACCATGAGATTATTGCAATAGGCCTTCCGGCTTAGAGCATCCGCTACAACATTAGCCTTCCCTGGTGGTAATGGACGCCGTGTCATAGTCCTTAATCAACTCCAACCATCTCCTCCGTCTGTTGAGGTGTGACCGGGTGAAGAAATATTTAAGGCTCGTGGTCCGTGCATATGTCACGCTGATTACCTATCGATAATGCCTCCAAATCTTCAATGCATGTACCATCGAGGCCAATTCTGTGTCATGAGTAGGGTAGTTGGCTTCATGAGGGCGGTCGTTCGATGCGTATGCCACTACCTTGCCTTCTCGCATTAGTACACATCCAAGCCCTTGATGTGAAGCATCACAATATATCTCAAAATCCTTACGTACATCAGTGAGGTTAGCACAGCGTGGTAGTCAATCGCTTCTTCAATTCTTGAAACTTCCTTCACATGCTTTGGACCATTCGAACTTCTTCTCCTTCTTGAGTAGTTGAGTCATTGGCCGGCAATCCGAGAAAATCCTTCTATGAATCTCCAGAGTACCAACCAAGCCGAGAAAGCTCCTCACTTCGCTGATTAAGTCGGTCTCCGCCACTCTATGATCCGCTATTTTGGATCAACAGATATTCCTCCACCACACTATGTGTCCCAAGAAACTAATATCATGAAGCCAGAATTCACACTTGCTAAATTTTGCATATAATTGATGCTCCTTTAGCTTTTCCAACACCAGCGCAGATGTCTCGCATGCTCTTCAAAGATCTTTGAGTATATAAGGATGTCGTCAATAAAGACCACGACAAACTTGTCCAAATACTCCATGAATATCTTGTTCATCGAGTTCATGAAGTAGGTCGAGCATTGGTTAACCCAAAAGACATGATCAGTAAACTCATATAGCCCATATCTAGTGGTGAAAGCCGCCTTAGGTATATCTTCACCTCTAATCTTGCTTGGTGATAGCCCGATCTCAAGTCTATTTTGGAGAATACTGTGGCTCCACCCATTGATCGAATAAATCATCAATCCCGGGAGTGGGTATTTGTTCTTGATGGTTACTTCATTTAGGGCCTCGTAATCCACACACATCCGAGTGGTGCCATCTTTCTTCTTCACAAATAATACCGAGATCCCCAAGGCAGGAACTCGGCCTAATGAACTCTTTATCATGCAACTCATATAGTTGCTTCTTTAATTCTTCTAACTCATCCACCGTCATTCTATAAGGCCTTTTGGAGATTGGAGCGGCTCCCGCTTTAAGTTGATGACAAATTCTGTGTCTCTATCTGGGGCATGCCAGGAGTTCATCAGGAACACTTCAGATAATCTTGCACCACGATCATCCCTTCCAAAGGTATGTCTTCACTATAGTAGATTGCACGCCCCATCGATGGGGTCGATCTACTTTTACTTTTATGGTCATCCCGACATTTGACTAATTTCACCATCCGGTGGCACATTCTATGACCCTTGGTATCCGCTAACCAATCCATGCCTAGTATTATATCCAAGGTCCGAGAGTTTAGCACTATCAGTGTCCGCTAAAAGTCACACTTTTCCATAGTAATGGTCACTTTAGGACACACTAGGGTAGCAGTGATCGGACCACCGTGAATTGAGCACCACCGGGTTCTTTAAGGTAAAGGTAGGTAACCCCAATTTATCAAAGATATCCTTTGATATGAAGGAATGGGAAGCCCGAATCAAATAATACTTGTCTTGGCATGGTCTTAACAGTAAAACGCATCCATAAGTACTCCAACGGCCTCCTTAGCTTCTTCGGCAGTGATATGGTTGACTCGACCACGGTTTGGGGCTGATGCACTCTTGCTGCCTTGTGAGCTTTGATGCCCTCGGTTGGAATCGAGGCTTGGTCTGCGTCGAGGCATTCGCCTCAGGACATTTGTTGGCGAAATGCCCGCTCGCCACAATTTGAAGCACTTGTAGTCAGCTATAGAGTTTGATCCTGCAGATTGACCACCTCGAGAACCGCTCTGGGCGGAACGATGGGGTTGAAGTCTTGAACCGATTAGGCTTCAAGGAGAGGATGCATTGTTAAAGAGTTTTTGGACAAATCTTCCTCTGCGGTCGTTGAGTCGACATCTTCCGCTCCTACCGCCTCCAAGTTCTTCCTCTCGCTTTCACTTAGTGCCTTGTTCACCACCGTGAAAGTCAGTGAAATCTTGAGTGATCACCGGACTCGTAGCTCTCGCTCATCCCTTCAAAGAATCACAATCTTTTCTTCTTCGCCCTCCACATCCCTTGGGGCATATCCCAATTGTGTGAATTTGGTAAGGTACTCATTTATTGACCTATTTCCTCGCTTGAGTGTGCGAAACTCATTCTTCATCATTCGTGACATTACTCGGTTGGAACAAAGTTAGCCTTGAAAGCGGTCTTGAATTCTCCCAAGGAACCGCTTCGTTGGTTTCGTGGTGGCATCCTCCGGCCCTGGCGGCCAAGTAATTCTCCCACCAAGCGGCGCTGCACTGGTGTGCACGAACATGACTTTGTCTTCCTCTGCGCATTTAATTAGGCGCAGCTTTCTCTCAATATCTCGAAGCGCCCTCGGCCTCAAAGTGGTTCTTCCGATGTAAATGTGATTGGCCTTGTCCTCTGGAAATCTCCCAAGTCACTCTATGCCCTCCCGAAGCTTCCTGTCCCGCATATATGGCTTGCAAAATCGAGTTTGTTGTGCCATAACTTGGGCCATTGTAGGGTGTTCCGAGGGTTTGGAAGGTTGTCATTTCCTGGTCTTGAGCTCTACCTTGGTCTTCGTGCAGATCCTCGCGATTTGAGTCTACCTCTACTGGTTTGTATTAGTCCGAGCCCCGGTAGTTCTTCTACTGGCCATCCGCAATGGTAGCTTTATACTCAATGCTAGTTCTATATATAGGAGAAAACAAGGGGTGCCAACCCATACAAGAGAAAGCAAGAAACCATGACGAGGCAATTTCAACATAAGGTCGATATCCACCATTCACTTAAACATATCAACAATTACATAGCCACTTTTATGCTTGGGCTTACAATTACATCATAATAATTAAAGTTCATAGGTCCGCAACTACGAAATAAAAAGGACTGATACATCAACTAAGATACATGAATTTAGTACTTGCAACACACACCGCAAGTACATCGCGATCCCATCTACTCCTCCGTATACCCGTAGCCGATGGGCTATAGTGCGGGACTGAACGGAGCGGCTCCCACCGAACTCCGACGGATCGGAATCATCGGGCGCCCGAGGGCGCGTGGGGGCTACGGCTCAGGAGGCTCTCCCGGCGCAGCCGGGACCCGGAGGCCGCGCGGTTTACGCGCGGTCATCCGAGCGCGGCCGGATCCCGTGGTGGAGGTGCTGAGCCGCTGCAGGGTGGAGGCCCGTCGAGCCGAGCTTGAGGGCGGTCACTGCGCTCGCTCGCGCCAGGCTCGCCGCCTTGGCGAAGCCGCCTCGTAGCGCCACCTCGAGCCGTGCTCAGCGGTAAGGCGCTGCCGGAAGGGTGATCTCTCCGTCGCGGTGTGGCCGCGCCATAGCCCCGTGAGAGTGACTCGTGTGTTAGCGCAGGTCATCCTCGCCAACCGCAGTTCGTCTCATTGTACCGCGCACCATCCCGCCGACGTAGAAACGATAGGGCGTCGCGGTGAATGGCCGCCTCATATATGTCACACACCGCAGCCGCGGCGCGCGCGCGCGCCCTGGATCGCGCGCTCGCCACAGTACTCCTTCGATGTTCCGTGGTAAAGACATGAGGTCGTTTTGTTCGCTTTTGGGTAGATGTAGACCGCATGGTCCAAGATTCATCTTCTCCTATGGTAGCCTTCACCACGGTAGATAGGTTGCTCGTCAGAGCCCATGTAATGTAGAAGCTTGCGTAAGATGCTTGCGAACTCATTTTCATAGACACCGTGGCCCAAATAATCCCGAATCCCCTTCATATCCCGCTCTCGCCATCCAGTAAATGTTATGGTTCCAATGTTAGTACTTTTCCAAAATGTAATGAAAAATAGAGTAGAGCAGATTCTAGGAAGGATACAGTAAGAACATTATACTATGATTTTGGAAATTATTTTCTTGCTTTCATAACTATTGTATTCCTAGGCCATCCTAATTTTTCCATCCTAAGGCTTTACCCTACGGTTCGTATGCTCACGATACCAATACTGCTGCACTCGGATTTTTAAATCAATCTTATCAGGTTTCATCGCACTAATCCTCGGATCGAGTTAGTGCACACAGTACATTATCAATCATTTCATACATCGCAGAATCAACCATTATATTACATAAATCAATTACACCACGCCTCGGGTGATAGTTTACAAAAGGGGCCGACTAGGCCAAATGTCTTCATTACATCAACGCAATGAAATTATAGCAAAAATAGACCTAAATCCACGTGCAAGCGCCAAGAGGGTAATGTGTACCATATATGCCACTGTGGTCCCAGAATATACATGTACACAACGCCTAGGGTCTACTTGTTCATGCCTAACCACCGAGGCCTACGCCTTAATTATCGCCTTTGCTTAGCCGATGTTGGCGGGGCCTCCTCATAGGCGTAGTGTTCTTGAACTCCTGTTCTCAATTGTATCGCAAGAGCGAGAATGAGCACTCCGACCCGTGCTCAAGAAGATAACACACGTAATGCAATATTTAACATGCCCGCTAATCAAAGGATGGCTTGGGCTCATTTTATTTTGCGAGAGTGCTTTTGAATAGAATTATAGGAAAATCCCTGAGACCTAGCAATTTTAAACTCAAAACTTTTGTTTATAAAGTAAGTTGATCATATAATTGACATGATTCCATCCACCATTACATGGCATCTCACCATATAGCATCTTTCAAACATATAGCCGCTTAACATACCACCGGATAACTCCCAGACAATTCCAAACCAGTATGGTCCTTCGCTCTTAAATTTTCCCATTCCCGCTTCCAAGGTTTTTAAAACAGTAACTATATCCAGCTAAGTTCCATGTCCGCTTCTTGACCGTGGGCACGCTTATTCGAATAGTTTTGACTCTGCAGAGTTTGTACACTTTCACCACAAGAGATGAACTATCCTTTTGCCAACATGCTTCCTTGGGCATGAGACCCGATAATTTATCATAAAGCCTTTACCTTACTCCGCCTAGCTAGACACCACCCACGCCGAGGTTTCACCGCCGACGGCTTACACCACCACGCTCGAAGCCCCTCTTGCGCTGCAGGCGAGTACAAGACACCCCCGTGCCTCACCGTGAGTAAACCAAGACACCCCGGCACCCACTTCCCTGATGTCCGAACTAAACCCTTGCAAGTTATTCAGCTAGATCGCACCCATTATAGACTTGTGGTTGTACTGCTTTACACTGTGGACATGACAAGATTCGGTCCTTAAAGTTACCCTGATGGTTCTACCACATTTCATGATTTGTGCTCCCACCGCACTACATACCAAATTTCTAACCATCCATCCAGTGTTTAAGCAATTTTAGGATTTTCCAGAGGTAAAATATTGTGTCCACCTTCTACAAATATTCCATCCATGATCGCCTCAAAACATTTCATACCTTGCAATTGTTGTTTTTGGGCAACTATGTACCTCGCTTTATCTAGCATTACTAAGCGCCGCCATATTTATTGGGACTTACCGATAAAAACTATGACAGATAAGTTTTGCTAAGGCGACAAGGTTCACATGTCCAAATACTTCAACGGATCATTATAAGCAAGCATTACAAGAGGTGTATAGCTATCATTTCGAAATGAACATATTTTGCCACATGAAATAACAAAGATGCATGTTGATATTTAAAAGAAATTACTTTGCAAAATCGTAGGTTCAAAATGATCAAGGTGTTAACTCGCCTTGGTCACGTGGGTCGGTTTCTTGGTGATCCGTGCTTCTTGTGCCGCTGCCTCGATATCTTCCTCTTGAGCCTCGTAGGCTATTTAATCGCATTTGAATACCCCATTAAAAGAAAAACAACCAATCAATAAAATATCACCAGAAATTCAAATGAACTCAAAAATATGGTTCTGGTTCCATTAGATAGATCTTGAATTTAAACGAATTTAGAAATTTGTTTCATTCAATTCGAGCTAAAATGAAGAAGTTATAAGCGGTCAAAGTTTTCGGTTCCCAACAAATCCAAAAATATTACAACTCGACATGTGGGGCCCATTGCCACCTCTATTCATTTTAATTTTTCCGCTTTATTTTCTTTTTCATTCTTTGTTTCTCGACATGTGGGGTCCATATCGCTCATGGGGTCCATGTCGATGGTCCTGCGTGGATGCATCATCGACCGGTGGCCCCGGCGTGGTGACTCGGATGGATGGGCGGCAGTGGGGCCCACCGTCGGCATCGAGATAAACGGAGAAAACTCAACCCGCTGGCCGCGAGCCAGAGGCTCGAACGCCGCGCGCGGAGCCGAGGAGGAAGAGAGCGCGATAGCTAAGTGAGCGGGAGGCTTTGCCTACCTTATAAGGATGAGGAATCCTTTGAAGGATGCCGACGAGGTCGGGCGGAGTTCGGGCGACGGTGGCCCGCGACGAGGGGCCGCTCGGGAGGTCCGCGAAGAGGTGAAATGCGCTCGTGGCCGCAGTGAAGACAATGGTGCGATCGCCGGCCGAGGAGGTCCCGAGATGGGTCGGCGGACAGCGCGCGCGACTGAGTGGCTCGGTGGCAGCGATGTCACGCGTCGGGAAGCTCGCGAGGCGGGGGCGACTTCACGGTGCTCCGAGGTGGTGTGAGTGAGAGGAATCGGGTTTTAATGGCTCGGATCGAGATTGCGCGCGGCCGAGTTGGGGACGATGGGGCTCGCCGCGTTGAGTGGATGTGGGCTCGACACTGGCGAGAACGAAGATGGCGGTGTGGAACTCAACGGGGTCCACGGCTTTATACACGCGCGGAGGAAGGCGGCAACCGGCGCGCCGCGCGCGGTCGCGTCGAGCTGGTGGCGAGGCGGAGTAGGGCAGCAGCGGCGTTAATCGCGAGTCTTGACCGTGAAGACACATCGCACGCCACGCCCGGTGGTTGCCTCACTGCGCGCTTCCTCCTCCTTTTGCCCGCGTGAAATGGCGGGATCGGATCGGCGCGGCAGCGCGACGCAAATGGAAAAGTCGGGGGCGTCGCCAGTCAAGGGCGACGGAGGCGCAGGCTTTCCACCGAGCAACGGTGACGCGCGGCGGCGAGGCGTGCATGCGCGCCACGGAGCAAAAGCTCTGCCGTGGTGCGCGCGCCGCGCGAGAAAAGGAGCGGGGCAGCGACGGTCGGCAGCGGGCGGCCCATCGGTCACGGAGAGGGAGAGAAAGCGCGATAAGCGCGGATGAAGCAGCGTGGCGAGAGGGTCGACGGCGGCGGTGCGGTTTAAGTGAGGAACGGAGAGATCGGCCGAGGCGACGGGCGTGAGAGAGATGCCAGAGCGGACGGCCGGATGGGCCGAGGCGCGGAAGGAGAAAATCGCGGTACCCCCACGCGGCGAGCGGTGGGGAAGGCGGATCCGCTGGCGACGTGGTTTCAATCCCACCCGCCTGTGTCTGACTGAGGCGGTGGATTTTCGATTTCTTTTGATTTTAAGTTTTGCTTTTAGAAATTACCGAAAATCCCAATAAGTCCTAAAAATATGAAAATGCTTCCAAAAATTCTAGGAAAATTCTCGTGAGGTTCCCAGTAACATTCTCGACTTAATAAAAATATTTCCAACTAAAGTTGGTATTTATTTTACTTACTTCCTTATTTTTCCATGCCATTGTTTTTCCAAAATAATATTCTATGCCCTAAATCCAATTTCTTTATTTACTTTTATGGATCATCTTTTCGATTCTTGTTTACAATTGTTTGTCTTTCTCTTTATAAATTCTTTAATTCTCGAACCTTAACCAAATTTAAAAGCATCAAAAATCCAAATCCAAATGGAATACAATTAAAAGTAATTCAAAATCCTCATTTTCTAATCCCAATTTTTGGGATGTTACAAGGTCATTAGCCCCGGTCATTAGCTCTTAATTACCTATTTAATTACGCGCTGCTTAAATAATTTTTAGTGGTAGTAAAGTGGTGTAAAAAATTACGTAAAACTTACACAACGTAGCACACTATATACAGAAGCTCCTAAAAAATTTCATAATTTTTCACAATCATTTACTACCTCTAACAATTCTTAGAGCGAAGTATAACTACTTAATCGCCTAGTTAATTATACGTCGTTCCAAGAATTTTTAGAGGTAGCAAATGGGCTCAAAAAATTGCAAAACAACATACCACGATGCCTCTGGAAGCTTCACAAAAAATGTCATAATTTTGTGAGCTCATTTGCTATATTTACAAATTTAAAAATTATAAATTATGAGTTTAGGCGTAATTAAGTCGGCTAATTAGTCAACTTAATCATCCGCTGCCCGCGAAGCGGCAGCGATGCCGCCTACTCACGGGGCGTAGGTGCCACACGCCGTCTCCTCCACGCTGCCGCCTCGCCACTGACAGCATAAATGACATTTTTGTCAATACGCTGCGCATATAGTTATTTTTGTAAATATGATGCGAAATCGTACAAAATCCAGCCATCTTGTACAAAACCCATATATAGACTAATACAAAGCAAGACTAAGGCTCCGCTCGTTTCGGCTTGAGCTTCTGGCTTATTTTCCATCATTCCTAAATTTCTTCTTTTTCTAGTTTTTTTTGGTTTTTTGAGCTTTTTTGCCGTTTCTTTTTTCCCGTATTAGTTTGCGTTGTCCATGATAGGCTAATCTATTTTTTCTATTTCTATTTTTTTAAATTTAGTTACGTTAAATAATCTACCATCAGCTATAGTGTAATTTCAGACATTACAGTGTAATTTTAGCTATAAACCAATTTATTTCAATCCAACCGAGCGGCACCTAAGTAGTTGATCTATTGACCATTGTGCAAACTATCACATATCATCCTATATTGAAGCCGGGGAGAAGCGTCCCTGCTAGCCCCTCCATGTCAGCGCTTTTGCGAAAAAGCCCTTTGGATTTTATGAAATCACATTTTGGTTCTTAATTCTTGCAAAAAGACCCCGTCACGTTCCCCCCCCCCCCCCGAAAACCTCCTCCACTTCACTGAAATTGCCTATCCTTTTGTAGGATAGCACCCCCACGGTTTTTCAAAATTACGTATGGATCCTCGTTTAGTTATATACAGGTCCTTACATGTCCTCAGTTTTTTTGCGGAAAAGGCCTTCAATTTTTCTAAAATTACGCACGTGTCCTTGATTTGTTTAGAAAAACTTTCCTACAAATTGTCATCTCTTTTACTTTGATTTATATGGTAGCTAGTGTGATATGACGTCGCGCTTCTTTTCGCGAAACTGTGCCAAACTTTCCTACAATGTAAAGCAAGAGCTAGTTACCCTTCTTTTCGCTGGACTTCTCCCGTACTTTCCTGAAACGGCCACAGCCCTCAGCCGTGAGTTCCCACCAACACCCACGTTTTGGCAAACGCGTCGTTGCTTGGCTTCGCCAGCACATGCCGGGCGACAGAGTCCACCCTGCCGCTCGCATCCACCAAAGTTGCAGCGCCACCCCCTGGAGGAGTATGCAACGGCCATATGAACAAGTTTGTGAAAGGGATAAGATAACGACACATGGCATAGTAACACTGTAGCAAAAGGATTATTTTTAATACCTTCTACAGTGACAGATGTACGGAAGAATATTTTTAAATGCTTACTAAAGTACTACTACAGTATGTTTTTGTGTCGTGTACCGCTACATCATTAGTCCGGTACGTAAGCCCGTTTAGGGCACTCTTAATGCAGAAACTATGAGATAGTTTTTATACTTGCCAATTAATGTAGATACTACCTATAAAAACTATACTTCCAATAGATAGTTTCTACAAATAAAATTTTCATCCAATCATTTGTCTTCTCTCTCCTATCATCTACCTATCACAGCTCTTTCTATCTTAGTTTCTGTGTGGATATGGTGTCTATATAAGAAACCATTTCCTTATCTCTCCTCCTTAACTCCAATGACACATCAGCATTTTGCTTACTTGGCACCTTATTTAATGCCATAAAAACCATCCCTAGTTTCTGCATTGGGAGTGCTCTTATACAACCGATAAAATATTTCCTGCAGGTGACTGTCCTGCTGACGACGCCCCGAGCTCGACTCGGCAAACCGGCAGGTGGAGCGCAGAGGTTGGCGCGAGGCTCGCTGCCCGTGAGGGAAGCACGCGACACGCACGCAACGCGCTGGAGACGGCGCAGGCGGAAAAGAATAGCTAGGGCGAAACTGGCGTTCCTCTCCCTACGGTCCCTTTTGAAGACGAACAAAATCTCAACTTCCCTTGCTGCTCGCTCCAAAAAATCAACCCCTTCAAAAACCACACATCTCCTTTTCACTTATTTTTTCAATATTTATACACCAGTCTCTGGAAAGACTAATTTCGAAATATTACAGACTATGCTTTGAAAAAACAAACTTATATTATAGGAGGAAGAGAGTAATGTTCATTTTATATCCTGCCATCCACGGCTAATTTAGACCATTGAACTTTTAAATCTAGTGGCCCAGGTTCAAACTAAATTTGACCCATAATTATAGCTAATTACTACTATAATCAAACTCCCAAGGCCACTAATTAGTACATTAATTTTATACTACCGGTTTGCTATTGGGCAAATCAATTCCTCTATACAATTTTGCAATTTTTTGACGTGAGTTTGGCGTATATGATGACTAGTGCTTCATAATTTCCGTGTTGAAAAGGTCCAAAGAAAAAACATGATTCTATTGGACGAAAAAAAGAGTTGACCAGTGCAGAAGACCGCTGGAAAGGTCAGTAGAAGAAAAAGGCTTCATTGCAACTATTATGTACTCAGGGAAGCTGCCCGAAAGGTATTGCATTTCGCCCTTTGGAAGCGCCCTCTTCTCTGCATTTCTTGCTTGCAGAGGTACAGCAGACGGCGGCCGGGTTCTTGGGTCACCGTATTTCCACTCTGGCCGTCATATGAGGTACTCCAAATCTGTTTGGAATTTTGTGGGTTATTCTGGATTTCACCCTAACCCCTTTCTTGTACACACTTCAGATTTACGTTGTTGATTCATTTATACATTTATAAATGCTAGTTCATGCCTCTGTCGCCCTTGTAGGCGTACCACAACTGCATGCATGCATAGTTTGTGGGATGAATGGATGATTAATCCGTTATTGATAAAAACTTGAAGTCCCACAGCTTGGGTAAGCACCTTCGAATGTTTGTAAAAGCTCAGGGTAATTTCAGTATAAACAATATGAACAGTATCTGTTGTATTGGCTTGGGAAGGCCACGATTTCGGAGGATCAGATGTCAGATGTAAATCAAAGTCGACTAGTGACAGGTCTAGACTTGCACGAACACGAACGATTAGAAGAACACCAGTTTCTTGTACTAGTGCTGAGAGAAACAATCAGCTATTAACCAAACTAATCTGGAATCGCCTAGCAAGGAACTAGTGCATCAACAAAGTGCTACTACCAGTTCCATCCATCCATCCCCTTGATTAGTTAGAGAATTGAGATCTGACATGGAGGGAGTAGGGGACAGCAGATCGGCCATGGAGGGATGCCGTACCTTCGGGTTGGCACGGCACCGGCAGGGAAACGGCGGCGTCGGCACTGGGTGGGAGGTGGTTGTTGCGTCGTCGGGAGGGTCGGGACTGGGGACGGCGGCGACCAGAGGCTTCGGGACTGGAGGCGGGGCGGGAGTGAGTGGCGGCGGGGATGGGAGTGGGGTGCGGTTCCCTGCGCCTTTTATCCAGTGACAGACGGTGAGTAATTTTCACCGGTTTGTAAGGGCAAATAGGGATGCCTCGCCCGCAAAGCCAATGAAGCACGGCCTGGTTGGCATTTTTCTTTTTTAAGGTAAACATGTCCCAGAAGGTCATTAAATCGGAGAACTTAAAACCTGCTCCCCTTTCCTCGCACGAGAGAGTTTCAGCGGTGTGGATGCTTCTCGTGATATCCACGCCGCCCGAGCCTTTGCTCCTCGCGCCGCCTCTCTCTTCTCTCCTCCGCATCTCCCCGCTCCCTTCCTCCCTCTCGTAGTCTCGCGCCCCCTCCTCCCCGCCTCCCGCCGCCTCCCCCTCCTCCCTGCGCCTCCTCCTCACCGCCCCCGCCTCCGCCTCCTTCCGCCTCCCGACGTCTCCCTCGCCACCCGCCGCCGCCGCTTCCCCCTCCTTTCTACCCCGCCGCCTTCTCCCCCCGCCCCCCCTCCTCCTCCTCCTCCTCCCCGCCGCCCTCCCCTCCTCCTCCTCGATCTCCCCTTCCCGCCTCCTCGCCGCCTCCCCAACCCCTCCCCGCCTCCTCGCGCCTCCCCATCCCCGCCACGCGGATGGGATGCTCGCGGATGTCACCCCACGACCCCTGCGATTGCTCCTCTCCACGACCCGCCTCTCCGGCATGGCGGCGCGCCCCGACCCGCCTCCACGGCGGCACTCTTCTCTCGCACGCGGCGCATGGCGCCATCGCCTGGCGCCTCATCTCCCGATGGCGGCGCCCATGACCCGGCCAATGACGACCCTTGCCTCGCCTCCTCTCTTGGCGTCGCATCTCCGACGGCCAATTGAAGATTCGAAATGCCCAAGCCTCGCATCATGACTCAATTGAAGATGTATGGCAAATTGGATGGCTATGTGATTAGAGATTTACCGTGATTCGTAAATGTAGTGATGAAGTGATTGTAATTGAGAAATATAATTGCAATGCTGAAATGAGGTAATTGAGAAATGTAATTGCGCTATGGGATGGTCGTGGTCGATGACCGTGCTCAAGAAGCCCATGGTCAAATATGGCCGTGGTCGAAGATGCCCGTGGTCGAGTCGCTGAGCGTGGTCGGGAACGACTACGTTGTAAGGGGACGTTACAGCCACGTTGAAGCAGGCGGCTACAACCACATTGAAGCGGGCGGCTACGACCACGTTGTAAGACCGGCCGGTACGACCACATTGTCACCAGTTGGTATGACCACGTTGTAAGACTGGCCAGTGTGATCACGTTGAGAACGTTTACACGTGGTCGGAGGGTGATACGACCACAGTAAAGAATGTTTACACGTGGTTAGAAGACGTTCGAGCATAGCAAAGAAGAGCTCAACGCTGCGAAGCTCTGAATGTGGTCGGGAGGGACTCCGACCACATTGTAAGGAAGTGAATGTGGTCGAAAGGGTGCTTCAACCACAATGAACATTGATCGGCTGAATCATTGCGTGATCGTAGAGAGTTGCAATTATGGTAATTCGAGCGAGGTCAAAGGAAGGGCATTGCAGTGGCAGAGAAGCGTGGTCATAAGGAGGCTACGACCATGTTGTAAAGTCGCTGAGCGTGGTCGTAGAAGGCTATGACCACGGTGTAAGTGGTCGTAAGGAGACTTACGACCACATCAATCCGTCAATAGACGTGGTCGAATGGTGTTCGACCACGGTAAAACTGAAAGAGGCATGCTCGGGAGGACCTACGACCACGGCAAGGCAAAGTAGGAGGTGATCCAGAGGATTACGACCACGTTGAAGGGTACGATCATGTTATTTCGACCACAGCGGTAGAAAGAAGCGATCGAATACCTACCAAAATGGTACAGGCTCCCGATAATGCACAACGTGGTCGTAAACGACTTGTCTCATTTTCGACCATGGTCAGAATGCTACAACTATGCAGAAAACATCCAAAACAAACTTAAATTTCCCAGAGACACGAACAAGGGGTCACAACCACATGGTCTCTCAGTTCCTCTACATACTCTTTGTACTATTGTTTTATAATCTCACTTCAACAGCGTTGTAGGGCGCCGCGAAGGCGTACGACCGCAACGAAGAAGTTTGAATGTGGTCGTCAGGAGGCTACGACCATGTTGTAAAGTCGCTAAGCGTGGTCGTAGAAGGCTATGACCACGGTGTAAGTGGTCGTACGAAGAATTACGACCACATCAAACCGTCAATAGACGTGGTCGAAAGTCATTCGACCAAGGTAAAACTAAAAGAGGTGTACTCGGGAGGACCTACGACCACGACAAGGCAAAGTACGACCACGGCCTCAAGCTATTTCTTCTGTTGTCGTAGGTCCTCTCGATCACGACCACGACCTCTTGATCACCTCCTACTCTGCCTTGCCGTGGTCGTAGGTCCTCCCGAGCACGCCTCCTAATTAGCCTGTTGAAGTCGAAGACGACCAGTGCAGTGATTGCGTGGTCGAAGCTCGAATGTTGCGGTTGAAGCCATGATCAGAGAAGCGACGAAGGAGAAGCTGAAGTGGAAGCCAGTCGCTCAAGCAGCCAAGACGATCTGTCTATCCTTATAGAAAAATATTTTGTTTAAGAGTATGCAAAGGAGACGATGCTTTACAGCTGTGCTGTTTTGATCACTCTAGGATAGCTTTTGGTGCTAAGATGTGTTTCTTTTCATTTACACGATGAGTTACATATACATGGTGCTGTCAGGTTCCTTTCAGCTGGAATATGTAACTTTAGTCATAGCTGCTTCCGATGGCCTTCGACCACAGCCAGACCAATCGTAAACTCCGCTGAAGACTTACGACCATGGCCAGATTGGTCGTAAAATCTACAACGTGGTCATACAGCCTCCCGATAGTCTACGACCACGGCCAGAGTGGTTGTAAAAGCTACAACATAGTCGTACAGCCTCCCGATAATGCACAGCGTGGTCGTAAACGACTTGACTCATTTCCGACCACGGTCAGAATGCTACAACTATGCAGAAAATGTCCAAAACAAACTTAAATTTCCCAGAGACACGAGTCAATTACTTATAACAAACATGGGGTCACGACCACATGGTCTCTCAGTTCCTTTACATGCACTTTGTACTATTGTTTTATGATCTAATTTTAACAACGTTGTAGGACGCCGCGAAGCGCGCTTCCTTTTCTAGTAAGATTAACAGTTACATCCTCAAGATTACAAAAGGGATCATGAGATAATGATATCATATAACTCATCCTGACGTGGAACAAGCACTAAAAAAAATGAAAAATTATATCCTAGTCCTTTGGCAACTCAGACCGACGCCATTGATGCTCCTCACTAGAGCTGGGACTTGGGCCATGCCGTACCGACACAGCCCGGTCCATCGTGCTTTGTGCTGCTTCATGCCTTGCCGGCTCGGCCCGGTCATCTCATCGTGCCGTGCCATGCCAGCCCGCATTGCCTCCGGTCAGGCCCAAGCATGGCCCAAAGTCCATCGTGCGGCGTTAAATCGCGCCACCAAGCCCACCAAATTACTATACGCCGGCGCGGTGGCGGCGATCGTCATCTTCCTTTCTCGCACTACTCGCTTAAAACTAGTTGAAATTGAATTAATTGCATAAAAACATGGGTACGCAATGACAAATATTTGGGGAAAAAGTGGAATTTCTTTGATATTTTAGAAATACAATGTTACTGCCTCGTTAAAAACCTTACGCCTGAGAGTGGGGTTTCCGAGTAAGGAAAAGAGCACAGTAATAATATATGTATATACAAAATATTACAACATGCGTAGATAATATCTACTCGGCAATGTCTAGGTCAAGATACGCTGTCACGATTTGGGATCCTCCAGCTTGATGTTGTTCCTTCTTTGGCTAATTCCCGCCTTTTAGCACATGTGATTGCCTCCACCATCCTGAGCCTAAGGGATGATCTTCTCTCTTCTATTATTTTCCCTACCGTACTGAACGTCGAGACGGTGCACATTGGCACCAAGAGAACATCCCGTGCGAAATGTGACAGTACAGGAAAGATCCGCTTGTTGTTCTTCCACCACTCGAGCAAGTCTATCTTGCCTTCATCAGTAAGATCAGATCAATGTTTGCAAAATCATGATCCAAATGGTGGTTCAACTATGAGACAAAATTTCACTTGGAGGCTGCTTGAGACTGAGAGGACGAAGAAGTAGACTTGCACTTTAGTTTCTTCCACAAGTGTGATGCCATGCTTGTCTTTCCATGTTGCGTCTGCTGTGAGGCCTCCGATCTTCCGCTGCTACCAAACTTATCATGATACAAACGAAAAACATGAAAAAGCTCCTTTTGACATGTTCGAAAGCTTCTGAATAATCTAGGCTAAGACATTCACCTATCCCCTCCATACCTATCTATAAACCTGCTAACTTTTATGTAGGATAAAAAATAATAGCAAAGCAATACAAGTGTGAAAGAGAACCAAAATATTTAACAAATTTTCTTCCATTGCTACGACAGCATGGCCTAAAAGAGCATCGTCCCTAGATTTAGCAATTTTATCTGCAATTAACCAAATAAACTCTATAACTAAGCAAGAGGTGTGATAATAAATACCATATAAAATCTTTGTTGCTTTATAAAAATGTTTTAAAACTCTCGAAAATGATTAACAATCTACCAATCTGAATTAGTAACTACCAATTCATTATTTTGACAGTTGGCATTGACAAAAACGGATATGATATTTTCGTAACCTTGTATCTTTTTTAACATAATATATATTGAGTTCCACCTCACCTTCATGTCAAGACCAAATTTTCTTGGCTCTTTCCCATTAGCTGCACAGTATTCCGCGAACCTGGCTACCACTTGTGGAGAACTTGCGAGGTAACAAATAGCATCACGGATACTGTTCAGATATGGACCAATTACTTGCATACCATCTTGAACAACAAGATTCAAGATGTGGCATACACATCTTTGGTGGAGGACATAACTACCAATATATGTTTGTAATTTTGGGGTGATGATGTTCATAGCCGTTGTGTTTGCCGATGCATTATCAAGAGTTATAGAAGCAATTTTATTGTCTATCTTAAAATCATCAAGTACATATAGTATACGCTCGGCAATGGCCTCTCCCATGTGCGATTCATTTATTAGTTTAAATCCTATGACTTTCTTGTTTAGTTTATAATTATCATCTAAATAATGAGTTATAACACTAAGGTATGCACTTCTTTGGTGGGATGATGTCCAAATATCGGAGATTATGGCAAAAAAAATACTGAACTTGTTGAAATAGTTCTTTTAACTCTACCAGTTCCTTTTGATACATCCGTAAAATATCGGATGTAGTAGTTCTCCTACTAACATGTTGGTACTGTGGGCAAAAGCTACGTTGGATCATTCTTTCGAACGTGCGACTTACACCCATCCTAATCGGCTAATCTTCTGAAACAATATATCTAGCAATTTCCTCACGGGCATTAAGCGGGTTGTATACCCAAGTACTTACAGAGCTATCGGCCTCGAAGTTTAGCTATGTTTGTACTCCTCCTCGGCCCTGTGCTGCCATCTTGCGTAAGCATGCTTTGTAGTGGCGGTTCAAGTGTCCTGTCTCTACAGCTGTACGAGCACTTAATTTAGCATTGCAATAATTATAAGTTGTGATATCTACCGTTTCACTGTCTCGGATTTCCTAGTTCGAGTCATGTGCTTCCAGCAATTCACCCTTCGTGCAGACTCCACCAATGTTGGCGTCCGTGGACGGGAGAGAATTTGTTATCCCCGTTGGCTCTGAACTGCCCTGGTACTCCTCGTAGCCCTCTGTACCGTCCATATGACGGTTATCCATGTCGTAGTCTCCCATGCTTGGCGAGAGCCGACGAGCATCAATGGGTGTCGGAGGAGGACTAGGGGAGCGACGGCGAGAGCTTACACTAAGTCGTCTCGCTGTCCTTTTCGAGTTTCGATTCCTCTGCATACTGCTTGAGTGCTCCCTGGTATTGCGACTTTTTGGTAACAAGTGAATGAATGGTGATTAGTAAACAAATAAGGAGTACAAATGCAGAAAATAGGCTAGTGAAATAAGAAATATGTGCCGCTGAAATGTGAAGTAAGAAATAAGGAGAATCTGAATGTGTGCTGGACTGCTGGTGAAATGAGAACTGAGAAGTCAGAAAGGAGGAGTAGAAATGCTGATGAAATGAGAACTTTGAAGTGAGTAGAAACGCAGGTGCTGGTGTTGACATTTATATGCATAATAAAAGAACCGTTGATCTTCTGAACGTTGCATTCAAAATGTGAACGTTAGTGACCGTTCTCTCAGATCAAAAAATCCTGCTCTCTTTTTGCTGTGAAGAATTTTTCAGCTTTACCAGCTTTTTTCACATCCGATTCCGACCGTTCCCCTCTGTTTTCCCCGTCGCCCCCTCCTCCTCCCTTTTTCCCACCGCCCACCACTCCCACGCCGCCACGTCGCCCGGCCACCCACTCCCTCTGTCCTCCCGCGCGTGCGCGTCACGTCCGTTCTCTACTCCTCCCTTGGTCCCTTCCTAGTCACCCTCCCACTCCTCCTCCTCCCACGCGCCGCCTCCCCACGCCCTCCTGCCGCCCCGCCTCTCCTCCCGCCGCCTCCTCGCCTCCTCTCGCCGCCGCCGCCTCCTCCCCTACCTCTCCCAGGCTCCCGGTGCGGCGGTGGTGCCGCCTCCTCCCCCACCTCCCCCACCGCCGAGGTGACGATCTCCAAGATGCTCCTGATTCGGCCGAGGTGACGACGGTGCTGCCGGCTCCAAGAAATGGCGTTGCGGCCGGCGGCACAGCAAGATCCCGATGGTGGTCATGTGTTAGTGTGTATGCTTGCATGTGTGTTAGTGTGTATGCTTGCTTGTGTGATTGTGTGTTCTGCCTCTTCATCTTCCCCAAGCTCGACGCCGACCGCCCGTGCCCGTCGTGCCGTGCCGCCCACCGTGCCGGTTTTTCAGGCTCAATCCGGCCCACCGTTCGTGCCAGGCTGGCACGGCCCGTCACGTGTCGGGCCGGGCCGTGCTTGGGCTATGCCGGGCTAGCCGTGCTTTGGGCTGGCCAAAAAAGCACGGTACAATTCCTAGCTCTACTCCTCACCTCGAATGCTCGTATCTGGCCACGGTTCCGCCACCTGCTACGCGTTTGCCGATGATGTCGAGCGACGGGAATTGAGGGGCCTCCATTGGTCAGAAGTTGAACAAATGATCTGTGTCGACGGAGCACGCTGTTGATGTACTTGGTGAATCTTCGGTTGGCCACCGAGAGCTAATGATTTTTGGATCCTTGATTCCGGCTGTTGGAACTCCACGTAGGGAGTAGCAGGTGGGGGGAATCTAGATTTTTTTTTTTGAACTGGGGGGAATCTAGATTGATAGAGAAGGAGAGGGATACATAGCGGTTGGAGGAGGCGGCGCGCCGGCCAACAAGGCGATTGGCGACACATCCTCAACAGGTATGTGTATTGTAAAGGGGAACTCACCGGTTCTTGTTGTGCCGACCATGATCAAGATCACCGACAAGATATCGACGATGGAAGACACCATAGCAAAGCCTAAGGAGGACAAGCTGTAGCCAAGGACGACACCAAATCGGGTAGGCGAAATCTCCAAAGAAGGAGCTTAGGCAGTAGATCTGATGGGATCAAGCAACTCCGGTGAAGGAAAATAGCGTGTTGCCACCTCTTTTCCCTTGCATGCACCAAGAGGAGATGAGAAAAGTGGCTTCAGGTATGCCTTGCCCGCAAAAGCCAATGAAGCACATCCTAAATGGCATTTTTTAAGGCAAACATATTCCAGAAGGCCATTAAATCCAGATTAGATTAACGGTTACATCCTCTAGATTACAAAATAGACCATGAGATAATGGTATCATATAACTCAGTCCCTGACGTGTAGCAAGCTCTGAAAAAAAATGAAAAATTATATCCAAGTCCTTTGGCAACTCAGACCGACGCCATTGATGCTCCTCACCTTGAATGCTCGTATCTGGACATGGCTCCGCCACCTGCTGCGCGTTTGCCGATGATGTCGAGCGACGAGAGTTGAGGGGGCTCCAATTGTCGGAAGTTGAAGGAGGCACCAAATGATCTGTGTCAGCGGAGGACGCTGCTGATGTACTTGGTGAATCTCCGATTGGCCACCGAGAGCTAATGATTTTTGGATCCTTGATTCCGGCAGTTGGAACTCCATGAAGGGGTAGCAGGTGGGGGAATCTAGATTGATAGAGAAGGAGAGGGATACATAGCGGTTGGAGGAGGCGGCGCACCGGCCAACAAGGCGATAGACGCCACATCCATGACGGGTATGTGTATTGCAAAGGGGAACTCACCGGTTCTTACTATGCTAACTATGAACAAAACCGCCAACAAGATATCGATGGTGGACGACACCATAGTAAAGCCTGAGGAGGACAAGCTGTAGCCGAGGACGACAACAAATTGGGTAGGCGGAGTCTCTAAAGAAGGAGCTTAGGCAGGAGATCCGATGGGATCAAGCAACTCCGGTGAAGGAAAATAGCTCGCCACCACCTCTTTTCCCTTGCACGCACCAAGAGGAGATGGGAAAAGTGGCTTCAGGTATCAATCTAGGAGCACTAGTGGAAGAAGGCGCATGCAAACAGTTTCCCGAGAGAAGCGTCTTTGACTGCAAGATGGCCTGATCAATATGGCTTTAGCTTATTTTTGCACTATTCATAAATTTCGTCTTTTTCTGAATTTTTATTTTTTTTGAGTGTTTTTACCGGTTCTTTTTTTCCTCGTATTTGTTTACATTATACGTGATGGGCTAATATGTTTTTTCTATTTTTAAATTTTTTTAAATTTAATTATGGTAAATAAGCCTCACATACATATGATGCTTTTTCAACCACTAAGTGTTTTCAATTTATAAGCCATGAGGCTTTCAGCCGAACCGATCACCACCTTGAAGATGGCAGAGGCAAAAGCTTCCTAGAGTAACGCCCGAAAGGAAGAGCCGCCAGCAAACCAGACTAGAACTAAGTTAATCTACAAGAGGAAGTAGTGGAAGGATGGGTCCCCCTCCCTCTCAATGCCGGCAACGAGCCGAGGAAGAGATAGGGAGAGGGGCATCGGATCTTGGAGAGGAAAGCGAGGAAGCTCTGGCTTTTTTTTGGGAAACTCTCGGCAGAGAACAAGAGAAGGTCCCCGTGTATGCTTTAGCGCAGTCACTGAGCTAAGGCCCTGTTTGGATCTCTTGGGCTAACAACTAGTTACTAAACTTTAGCCCTTGAGGATCCAAACAGGAGGGCTAATGGGTGGGCTAAAGTTTAGCCAAAGCCCCAACTAGTTGTTAGCCAACTAGTCCATCAAACCCAGCTAATGAGGGCTAAAGGACCAGCCGGATGGAAAAAAGACGTTGATACCCACGCCAACCCTCCCAAACCACCATGCATAGGGGTGTAACAGACTTTGCACTGAGATAGTAGCACTTATTAGTCCTTGGATCCAAACAGAACTGGGCTAATCTTTAGCCAGCTAACTACTAGTCAGCTAACAACTAGTCCTAGCTAACAACTAGTCCTAGTCCATCCAAACAGGCCCTAAATTGTTGTTGCGCGATGAGTCCTGATTGACATTTGACTTCTGGTACAATGTTAACGACTTTGCTTTTTGATTTTTTGTTTCCAAAATCCAGCCCGTCAGGGGGGAGTTTATGGCTTTTTGGAAGCAAAAGCTGGTTTTAAGCCCTCCAACCTGAAGCTTTTGGTACAAAGCTAGCTTAATCTAGTTTCTCTGAGAGCAACTCCAACAGGCCCCCTACTTGAGCCCTCAAACCTCATATTTGAGAGTCAGAGCAAAAAACTGAACTCCAGCAGACCCCCTACTTGACTCTCAAAAATAGGAGGCCTCTCAAATGAGACCTCCAAGCTCTCATTCCTAGGGGCCCCCTACTCTGGCTCTCATTTCAAATGAGGGCTTAGATTTGAGGGGTGGGTCTCATGTGAATAAAGCGACGGTAGATATAGAAGAGAATGAGGAGTGTGTCCCACATGGCAGTGTCTATAGGATGCATTTAAGGGTCCTGATTTGAGAGCTGCTGCTGGAGTAGATGCAAAAAAATCAAGCCCTCAAAAATAGGAGGAGCCCTCAAATCAAAAGTAGGGGCCCTGATTTGAGGGCTTCTGCTGGAGTTGCTCTGAGAGCCTGCAAGTTTAGTTGGAGCTAGCTTGATTTCGTCATCAATGATCATCTGTAACGGCTACTTGGCGACAATTATGGTGCTTTTGAAATGTGCATCCTAAACAAATGGCCCTATTTTTTTGTTGCGATTGATGGGTTTTGGCTGCTGTGATGGCTTTTATCTGCTCTTTTTGATATGACAACGAACGACACATAAGGTTTTAGGCTCAGAAAGCCATTTGGAGAATTGGTTTCAAGAAGTTGTCATGTTTTGATGTTTAGCTTTTCGACTTCGGGAAAGTCAAAAGCAAGATGACACAACACTAAGTTTTGTGATCAGAATTGACATATGTTTTCCATAGCAGACTTTTTCACATACTCTCTTCATTCTTTTGTACTTACATTTTTTTATTTTTCACGATCTCCAAGAAGCGACTTTGACCGTTATTTTCATAACTTTACATTAATATGTATTCCTTCCTCTGTCCATAAATATAGGTTGCCGTAGGTTCCGTGTGGTCAAAATTTTTAAACTTTGGCCATTAATATATGTTAAAGTATATAAATTGACTACATTGAAATAATATCATTAGATTAGCCTCGCAAAATATTTTCATAATATGTATTTTTTATTATTTTTGCTAATATATTATAATAGTAAATTATATTTAAAATCTTGCATTGGAGACCGTAAAAAGTAAAAAATGACCTATATTTATGGATGGAGAGAGCACTAAAATTATAATATTGTGAAAATATTTTTTGTGATAAATCTAATGATATATTTTTCATATAGTCAATCTAGATAATTTTAAATTTATTGGTGGTCAAAAAATTTAATTGCACATATTCTAGGATGACAAGTAAAAAACAACGGAGAGAGTAATATGTTGTGGTGCCGCATAGCACAATCTACTAACCTAAACCTACATCTATTTATAATCTATTCTTTTTTAGACCAAGAAGATAAAATGTTTCCAGTTATGCAGAAGCCAATCTGTTCTTACATGAGAAGTAACCCATAACATGTCGTCAGACATCTCGCATGGGATGCAGTGTTCCACATAGCCTACTGTTGTGGCACAGATCAAACAGAAAGAGAGTATGGTAGTGAGGAGTTAGGTGAGTAAAAATGGCTTCGGGGTCCTTCCCGTGGTCTATGCCATATATATATATCCAAATGGTGAGTGCTTGTACAGTTATACCCTTACACGTGAGTATTCCCCTCGGGGGCACTCATGTCATTACATATGTCCTATTTCGACCTTACATCCTTCTAATGTGCCTCTCGGGCTTAGGTAGGGCCACCCTACAACAGAGTCTCTCATGGTGAAGGGTTTCACGGTAAGCCATGCGGCCGAGCCCTTGGCCCCTCCGTCCCATCGGCCCGTGATCCTCGATGACGAGATACACTCCGCCGCACTTGCGCTTGTGCTTGTGCGAGGGCTATCTTCCGGTCCCGGAGCTTGCGCGCCCGAGGGCCGAAGGCTCGGGCGGCAAAACCAAGGCTTCGACGGGGTCGAGGTTCGGGCATGCCCTACTTCGTGCTCCGGATATTTGTGGGCGTGAGGCGAACTTGGTGCCGCCGGGCAATGGTCTCGAAATGCTCCGCATGATGTAGCGCGAGAGAGCGGTTGCGTGGCACGGAGTGCGCTTTTAATGACGCTTGGAATCGCGCCGGCCTTTGTCGGCGGTGTGCCGCGCTGCTCGCGTCGCCTGCACCGGATGGGGACACGCGGCCAGCTGTAATTGGAGCGTCGTGGGATGCGAGCGTTCCCACGACCACGACCGTTCGCCTCTTCCTCGGGGAAAGTGGCCACGCGGCAGGAGTGTATCGGCGTATTACGCGCTGATCGCCCACCTACCGCCGCCGCTGCGCGGTTGCGCGTTGCACCGCCGATCGTGGTTAGCCGAGCCGCCAGTAACTCGCTGCTCGATCATCGCTGCGCGGGGAGACGGGGCTTTATAAGTCGCCACTGTGGGCATGCAATCGTTCCCTTGATCGCTTGCTTGCTTGTGCGTTCCTTCCATTTCTCTTTCTCGTCTGGTGCTACTCTCGCATCTCGTCTTGCTTATCGCCGGTGGGAAGAGGGAATGGCGCGCGATGACTTCCACGCTAACAGGGTGCCGCCTTGACGATCTGCGCGCCTTAGCGAGCGCCTCGCCGAGCGGTGCTGCTGACGCCACCACCGGGCGGAGTACCGCTCGTTCCGCGCGACAAAGCGCATTTAACCATCGGGGATGCCATGAAGAAGTCGAAGGGCCACGCTCCCGCGTCTTTGGGGGCGGTCGCGTCACGGAGGAGACCCTCGAACCCTTCTTCGGGAGAAGAAGCTGGAGGATCGTCTGGGGCTCGCTTGCGGGCCCGACGAGACGAGCCGAACCCGAGAATCGGAGGCGATCGTCTTCGTGGCATTCTTCGATGCCGGCTCGAATCCGGCGACATACTTTGTTCGCGGCTTCGCGCGTATGGGTTGGAGCTAGCACGCTTGACTCGATCGCGATCGCTCGTTGGTCGTCTTTACTTGGCGTCGCGACGGAAGGTATCCGCCGATGCCGAGTTGTTCGCCATCCGCATGACGACGCGGTGCCAAGAAAGTGGAAGAGGGGCGATTTAACTTCAGCGCGTGGACTTCGCGGTGCTCGGTCGGATGCCGCGATTTGTTTCCGCGTTGGCCACGCGAGACAAGTGGGAGTCGGTTGGGCGCGACGGTGGTTCTACTACCTCGTGATTTGAGCACGAGCGGCCTCGGCCGAGGAGAGCCGCCGATATCCTTCAACCGCTGTCCGGATGTGACGCCTCGGCCCAGCGACGCAAAACAGGCGCGGAGACTTGCTGGGATCGCACTCCGGTTCAACATGCGTGACCTCGCCGAGGAGTTCGCCATGTACGGGATATCTCCGCTTTCTTGTAACTGGAAGTACGAGCGGCGGGGGCCCGATCGGAAGGACGGCATCCACCCGGGGGTGTCTTCGCTCCACAGGCCCTCCGCGCCCTGTAAGTATCCCTGCCATAGGCCAAGTATCGCCTGGGTGGTCGCGGACCCTTAATTATGATACTCCGCTTGTGCGTGCAGTACGCCGGCTAGAAGATGCAGAGCGCGCCATGGTTGCGGTTCTTGGGCCGTACACGGCGAAGGAGCACAAGGCCCGTGAGTCCGCAACTTCCTTGGCGAAGCAAAGGCGGATTAACCGGGCATGCGAGGTTCTGAGAATTCCCGTTCCGGAGCGTCCAGTGCTTGCGGAATCGCCGAGCGACGCGACGGCGGTGGCGCCATCCTCTCGTCACGAGTCCAATCGGGACCATTGCCTTCGCTCGCGGGACGTGCGTTGGTCGAAGCAGCGAGGGTGGGCGGCGGGCGGCATCAGCTCGGATCGACCGGTTCGGGGAGGCATGCAACTCCCGACGGGGCCCTATATGGTGGCGAGGCGACGGGCCCAAGCCTCGTTGTTCTTGAAGATGACGCCTCGTCACCCCCAGTGGCAACCGCAGTGTTGCCGCTGACGACGGCTTCCGCGGCTGCCAAGGTAGCCATGGTGGCTTCACCTGCGACTCCGAAGGCTAAGCGGCCTCGGGTGCAGTCGCCGCCATCTTTGAGGGGCCGGTTCAGCGTGGCAGGCCCAGTGACTGAGGTCTTGACACCTAGCGAGGATGCTTCTGAGGCCGGGAGGGTTGTCGCTCCTCAGGCCAGCGAGGTGATCATGACCCCGGTGGAGGCCTCGCGAAGTGCCGCGGTAGAGGGTACTGGAGGTAGGTGTGGCTCGTTTTCCTCCCGCAACTTCGCGAAACTCTCCCCGATTTGCTCGCTTATTCCGTCGACACCAAGCGAGACGAAGTCTCCCAGACGAGGACAAGAATCAAGCAATGGGGGTGCCCGCGATGTCGCTTCTTTGATTGAGCGGGACCAGCGTATGCGCCCGCTGCTTTGGCGCCGGCGGGGTCTAGGACTTGGCGTCTCCGACTTCATCCCTCGGTGGGAGACGCTTCGCGCGTGGAGCGAGGTGGAAGAATATCTTGCGACCACCTAGATCGGCGGTAGCTGCAGATCTGCGAGGCGACCTTTTGGCGCTCGCGGCTGGGTGCCTCGAAATGAGGAGTAACGATCTATTCTCGCGCATGTCCTTTGCTTATCGGCGGATAACCTTTGTTCTTGTGCTCACGCAGCGCTTGCGATTAGCAAAGCCCTCGAGGAGACTTCGCAGCGAACGAGGGCGCCGAGGACCACTGCGGCGCTACGGACGGCGCCAACGCCGCCAGGATGAACACATTGGTCTTGATGGCAAAGCAGGACGAGGCTATCACCGACGCGCTTGCTTGGTGGCGCGAACGCATAAGAAAGCGGCCACGCCGCGCAACGCGCGATGGAGGCTTAGTGCGTCGCGACGGAGGAGCAGACTGCCCTTCTTCGGCGAATCTTCGCTAGGCGGAGGAGCAGCGGCGCCTCCGTTCTTTGGCGTCATCACAGGACAACGCGTGTGCCTCTGCGTGGGGCGATGGAGTCTTTGGGCGGGCCCTGCAGGGCTTTCCGTGCATGTGGAGGACGCCACTCATAGCCGTCAAGACCTGATGGAGACGCTTGGGCGAATTGAGGAGGGCTCGAGCGTCACCCTTCCCGGCGCCAAGGCTTTTGGCACCCACTGCGGCTACATGAGTGCTAGCCTTGCCCTTGCCTTGCTGCACACTGGCGGGTGTGAGCATGTGAATGAGCTGGCGAACCCTCAGCTTGACTTGCCTACCCAGCCTGGGATGATATCTGATGCGGTTCGCGCCGCCCAGCCCGCCACCCGAAACTTCCATAATCGGATTTGGAAATACGTCGGGGACGGCGCCGCCACGGTTGCTTTACAGCGGACATTGCGGAACGAGGGGGACGCGCTTAGCTGGCTCGAAGAGGTCCCTCGGTGCAGCGAAGGCGGTGCGGGCACTCGTCGCGGCGAAGATGGCGCGGACTCATAGAATAATTCTATGTTTTGGCGCGTTCGCGCGCCGCATATGTCCTTACGTAATGCAACTGCATCTTCACGCGGGCTGAGCGACAACTCTCCCGTGCTCTTTTTGTTATGTAATATGCTGTGAGCTCGGGTGTCATGTGAAGCACGGGTATGTGGGCTTGATGTCACCCCTCGTTCTGATAGTAGCAAGCAGGCTTGTGAATGCTTTGCGCCGCAGAGCCGAGTTCAAAGTGGTGATGGCGGGCCGCGCCTAGCCGAGTAGATCTGCGAGCACTCCGTCCCCTACCGCCGAGTGGTGGCGGCGGGTGGCGCCCTGGTCGAGTGGCGCCTGGCGCTCCGTCCCTACCTTCGAAGTGGTGGCAGCGGGCTGGTGCCTAGTCGAAATGAGACGCCTGGCGCTCTGTCCCTACCCTTTGAAGTGGTGGCGTGGTGGCGCCTGGTCGGTGAACACGCGGCGCTCGTCCCCTACCCGCCGGTGGTGGCGCGGCCGGCGCCTGGTCGGCGTACGCGCGGCGCTCGTCCCCTACCGCCGACGTGGTGGCGGCGAGGGCGCCTGGTCGGCGACGCGCGAGCGCTCGTTCCTACCGCCGGTGGTGGCGCGGGGCGGCGCCTAGTCGTAATGAGACGCGCGCGCTCCGTCCCCTACCGCCGAAGTGGTGGCGGTGGAGCTGGCGCCTGGTCGAAGTAGAGCGCGGCGCTCCGTCCCCTACCCTTCAGGTGGTGGCGCGGTCGGCGCCTGGTCGTGAGCCGCGGCGCTCTGTCCCCTACCCGCCGAGGTGGTGGCGCGGCTGGAGCCTGGTCGAAGTAGACGCGCGGCGCTCCGTCCCCTACCGCCGGCGTGGTGGCGGCGGGGCGCGCTGGTCGAATGACGCAGCGAGCGCTCCGTTCCAACCCTTGAGTGGTGGCGGCGGCGGCCCGGCGCCACCTGGTCAGTAGGCGCGCGGCTCGTCCCCTACCCTTCGGTGGTGGCGGCGGAGCTGGCGCCTGGTCGGGCGACGAGCGCGGCGCTCGGTCCCCTACCGCTTTGAGGTGGTGGCGGCGGGCGACACCTGTCGGCGCAGAGGCGTGCGAGCACTCCGTCCCCTACCCGCCGAGGTGGTGGCGGCGGGCCGGCGCCTGGTCGGCAGAGGCAGCGGCGCTCCGTCCCCTACCGCCGAGATGGTGGCGGCGGAGCTGGCGCCTAGTCGAAGTAGAGTGCGCACAAGGACAGCGCCTGCACGTGCTTGGGAGCATCCACGTCTTGTTTATACTCTGTAGAGTGCACAGGGATAACATCCGCGTCTTATTTATACTCCGGAGAGTGCGTGCGGAGGCGGACTCGACGGTACGTCTTATTTAGAGTCCGTAGACTGCGCGCGTTGCGGGCGGTGAAATTGCGTGCGGAGGCGAGCCTCGTCGCTACGTCTTATTTATACTCCGTAGAGTGCATGCGGAGGCGGACCTCGACGCTTCGTCTTATTTAGACTCAGAGTGTGCGCGGGCGTCCCCCCACGCGTCTTTATGCATGCTCATGCATAGTGCACACGAAGGCAACCCTTTGCGCGCTTTGGTATGAAAAGAGAATTTGCATGAGCGATGCACTTTATTAAATTCCCGTTTGCGCGGTGGCGGTTACAAGGGTTAAGGCACTAACCGCTAGCGCTTGCGCCGCCGGCCGTGGAAGTTCTGGCCCGTGTGCTCGACTTAGGCGTAGTACCGCCGTAGCTTTCCCGTATTCCACGTGTGGCGGAGTGTATGCCCCTCGGGGTGGCCAGCGATACGCTCCCGCCGTAGGGCCTCGCAAGCGATGTACGAGCCTTCCCGTTTGGACTCGAGCTTGCCTACCGCCTCTCGCGTGGAGTGCCATCTTAAGGGCGAGGTCTCTGGTGCGACTGCGGCGTGCAGCGTGAACGATTGCGTCCGCGCACCATCATCGCCGCGTGCTTTATGGCGTCTTGTGTTGCGCTTGCCCGGTCTCCGTCAAGAGATCCATGGACAATTGGCGCTCTCGTGCGGGTGCTTGGGCGAGACCCGCCGCGAGCCGACCTTTATTTCTTGGGTGTTACCGCCTGCGTCGCGAAGAGGAGCTTGAATGGTGTGAACCCGTTGGGCGTGTGACCGTTGTGCGAAGGGACCAGAGGACGCTGTGGAGCTCGCCCGGCCACTTCCCCTTTGGTAGCCCGACGAGGCGCTTCTTGATTGCAGTGGAGATAGCACCATTCGCTCGCTCCACCGCCCCGTTGGACTGCGGGTGTCCGACCAAAGCGAACCGTAGGGTGACGCCCATGTTGCCGTAGAATTCTTTGAATGGGGCTGCATTAAATTGCAGACAGTTGTCGACGGTGATCTCCCTAGGCACGCTGAATCGACATATGATGTTACGCGAGGAAGCGCCGCAGGCTACTGAGGTAATTTTGGCGAGACTCTTGCCTCCGGCCACCGAGAAGTACTCCAGAGCGACCGCTATGAACCGTAGGTCACACAGGGCCACGGAGGCGGTCCCACGATGTCGATGCCCCACCGCGCCAGCGGCCATACGGGGGGTATGGGGTAGAGGCTTGTCGAGGGCCTGTGGATAGCCCTTCCCATCCACTGGCAGCCTTGACAACGGCACACGAGATCTTGGCGTCGGCGGCACTGTTGGCCAATAAAACCCTACGAATGCCTTGCCCACGAGAGATCTTGGTTGGAGGTGCGAGCGCGAGTCCCGCATGAATTTCTGCGAGGCACTTTCCTTCTTCGTGCGGGAGGCATCGCGGGGCGGTCTTGCAGACCCCCTTCTTGTAGAGCGCCTGCGAGCACGGAAGGACCTAGTGCGGTGTTGCAAGCGCCGAAGCTCGGAGGGGTCGTCGGTTCGCGATGCCTTGCAAAAAGCGAAAAGGTTCCGCGCGATCGCCTCGCTGGGTGATCTGGTGGGCGAGGGCGCATCCGGTTATCTGCGCTATGGCGCGGTGGCGATTTAGTAAAATGCCCGCCGGGGTTGGGAGCTGCGGCGGCAGCCTTGGCAAGGACGTCGGCTTGCTCGTTATCCGCGCGAGGGATGGCCTTCACCGTGACACCCAAAAAGTGTCGTTCCTTTGCGCGTACGGCTGCTAGGTACTTGGCCTGGTATGACTTGTCCACATGGCCGCCACTAACCGTGAATCGGTCGCGGGCGAGGACTCGCCTCGCTTTGAGCTTCCCGAGGCGAAAGCAACGCCTCGTGCTTGTTTGTGTTGTTCGTGGCAGCAGCTAAGCGGCGTCGCGTCGACGACGCGCGCGCCTCGGTGTGGTGATAACGGCGCCCACCCCTGCGCCCGCAACACCGTAAGCTCTCGTCGGTGCTAAGCGTCCATACGAGTCTTCCACGGAGGGCGGGTTGGCGGAGGGTCCATTCGCGAGGAAGTCGCGAGAACGAGACTTGATCGCCGTTCGAGAGGTGTATGTTAGAAAGAATGGGGCAAGTTCGGCGCCCATTTGCCGATTCGCCCGTGGACTCCTTGTTGTGCAAATCTCCGCTAGAAAACGAGGATGGCACCGATTATCGGATGCGCCAGGAAGTAATCTGGAGTTTTCTTGAGGCCATGACGGTGCGTAAGCAAGCTTCCGAGTTCGGTATATCGCGTCTTGGCGCCTGGAGGGCCGGAGACAAAGTACAGCGGCGCCGAGCGCGCCTCTTCCGGGACGAGGAGGCGCGCCGCCTTGGGCTTTGAGCGAGGTAGAGTAGGAGGAGCCTCAGTGCGGGGCCACGAGTGGGAAGGGTGCGAGGTGTTCCTTGAGGTCATCGAAGGCCTTTGCGCGATCGTCATCCCAATGAAACCCGTCGTAACCTCGAGAGTCTTGAAGAATGGTAAGCCAGCTCATGCAGGATGAAAGCGGCTCAAGGCGCCATGCGGCTGCCGACCTCTGGACCTCCCACGTTGTCTTGGGAGGTTCCATGCCCGAGATAGCGTCAACCTTGTCGGGGTTCGCTTGAATGCCTCGCCCGGATCTGAGGAAGCCCAAGAGCTTGCCCGCCTACACCAAGAACACATTTGTCGGATTGAGCTTAATGCCCGCCTTCACGAGGTTGTCGAAGGTCTCACGAAGATCCCGGCCGTGGGAAGCGGTGCTGGTTTTACTACCACGTCGTCCACGTAGGCCTCCACGTTCCTCCCTATCCGACGGGCGGCGGGGCGCCAGCGGCGAGCGGGTGAAGGTTGCGCGCGTTCTTCAAGTTGAAGGGCATCCTTCACAGTAAAAGGTTCCCACCGGTGTAATGAAGCTGGTTTTATTCTCATCGTCCTTGGCCATGTAGACCTGATGGTAGCGGAGTAGGCGTCCAAAGCTCATGAGCTCGCATCGTGTGTAGCATCGACGATTGATCTATGCGTGGCGAGGGTAATCGTCCTTCGGGCATGTCTTGTTGAGGGCGGTAAAGTCGATGCACATGCGCCAAGCTCCGCTGGCCTTTTTGACCAACACCGGATTGGCGAGCCAGTTCGGATGTTGGACCTCGCGGATAACCCCCGCTCGAAGGAGCTTCGCCACCTCCACCTTGGCCGCCTGCTGCCGGTCCGTGGACATACGGCAAAGTTTCTGCTTGACGAGCTTGGCGTCGGGGCGGATCGTGAGGTTATGCTCGATGAGGGCGCGGTCCACTCCTTCGATATCTTCCGGGGACCATGCGAAGACATCTATGTTGGCACGGAGGACTGGAGCAAGTCTTGCTCTACGCCGGAGAGGCCTCGCCTATGGATCTGAACCGCCCCTCGCTGGGCGGCACCCTCTTCCTCCGCCCTCGGGTGGGGCTTAGATGTCCATCCGGAGGCGGATGGCGTGTCCGCTTTGGTATTTGCCAATGAGGCGTGCACCTTACGGTGCAAGCTTAGCTCTGGTTTCGATGCTCCTAGCCATATCCCGATCGCGAAGAGGGTGATAACGCCGCCGTCACGGGAGCTTCATGCATAGGAATGCGTAGTGTGGGGCGGCTTGAAGGAGTTGATGGCGGCGGCCCGGTATGGCATTATGCGGATACGAGGCGTCCACGATGTCGGCGACATCTTGGTCTGGCGTTGTCGACTGGCACAAGGAGACTTAGAGGCGAACGACCCGAGCCTTGAGGCTGCCCTCCAAGGCCACGAAGGGGGCTTAGAAGCTTTAAGAGACTCAGAGGTATTCCCATACGATCAAGGGCCTCCGCGAACAAATTGTTTGCGGGCTCCTCCGTCGATGAGGATGCGCTGGCGTCGCAACTGCAATGTCGGCTGGATGACCAAGGGGTCTTGATGGGGAAATTCATACAGGCATTGGCGGGCGTGAAGGTGATCTTTGCAGCGGGGCCCGCCGAGGTAGTAGTTGTCTTTGAGGAAGTGTTCGATGAAGAGCCTCCATCGATGACATTAATGCCACGGCCTTTGGGTCTCTCGGGGACCCGGCACGCGAGGGGTGCCTTGCATATCTTTGCGCGGTATTCGCGGTCGGTGTCTCCGAGGCGTGTCTGGGCGCCTCGTCGTAATGCCGCAACTTTGGTGCATGTCCGCGTGAAATGGTCCCCGTAGCCGTGTACCTCGCACCATCTGCCGTATTCTAGGATTTCTTGCTCCGCACGCGGCTTCGCATCGCGGCCTCCTTCGCGTCCGCCTCCAACGCGCGAGGTTGACGCGGCTTCCGAGGGAACGCCTTGCGCGGCGAGGATGTGGCGGGCTTTTTGGGGTCTCCGCCGGTTGCGCCGGGGCTTACGCCTGTCGCCTGGTGAGGTTTGGTGCACCCCGTCGTCGACGGGCTCACGAGTGTCGCCTGCGGACACTTGCTTGTGTTCCGTCCTCGGGTTGCTTCTTGTCTTTGCTTCTTTGCGGCGGTCCTCCGCTTGCCGTGTCGGGCCGTTGCGGCTGCGCCTCCGCGGCGTCCTTGTCGGCTCGGGCGTACGCTTCCATTTTTTCGAAGAGCTCTGCCTCCGACTTGAATGGCTTCCGCGGGTTATATTTAGCGAGTGGTCCCGGGCGGAGACCTTGTATTGCTGCGTTGATGACGGTTGTTTCGTTGACGTCCTTGACTGGCAGCGCGCACTTTGGGCGGCAAAGTAATCCGGAGCCTTTCCTCAGGTTTTTGCTTGATTGCAAAGAGTTGCTCCGCATCGACACGCTCGACGTAGTTTCCCTGGAAGTTGCTGTAGAGTCGGTCGCGGATCTGTTCCCACGTGTAGATGGACTGTGGTTCAACAGTGAAGAACCAGGATAGCGCCACGCCTTGTAACGCGAGAGGGAGCCCTTTTGCCTTCGTGGTGTCGTCTTCGCCAACGGCTTCGATAGCGGTCTCATACACGCGCACGAACTCTCGCGGGTCGGAGTCGCCCTTGTAGGCCTCGATGAGGCTCGGGAACTTGAAGCCTTCAGGCCATGCCACCTGCTGTAGGCCCACGGAGAGCGGGGACTCCGGGTCTACGCGCCGCAATGGGGCGCGACTAGGCGTAGGGGCGCCACGGCTATCCGCCCTCTCTGGAGCGGGTTCGGATGCCACCGCTGGGGGGCGTGTTGGCTCCGAGCCTCTTGCATGCCCGCACGCGCCCACGAGGTCTATTAGCTCCCGAACGCGCCAAGGGCGCGCGCGAGGCGCCTCCCATGGCGTGGTGGGCCGTCGGTGCGCTGGCGGTGCTACCGGTACAGCGGTGACCACGGCCTGCGCGCCCCGGCTTCCCGCCGTGTTGTCCTGGAGGACCCTGGAGTCGGTGACGAGGTCCGCGTCACCGCTGGGACCACTCGCCGCCTCTGCGCCGAGTGGGAAAGCTGGTGCGCCTGTGTTGCCATCGTCGGGGTTGGTCGTCGGGGCGGTGTTGGCGGGGTCTGGCGTTGCGTCGGTGGCGGGGTTGGGCGTCGCGTCGGTGGCGGGGTTGGGCGTCGCGTCGTGAATGTCGGTGTTCACGATCACACCTGCACCACCGCCCGTACCTGCGGTTGCTAAGGCCGAAGGCCTAGTGCTGACACGGGACTTCGCCGCTTCTGCCTTCTTCTTCTTCGGCCCCGATGTTGAAGCTTTCCTTGGTGCCATCCTCCTTCAGATCTGGAGGCTTATTCTTGTCGTCCCCATAGACGGCGCCAACTGTTGTGGCTACAGACCAAACAGAAAGAGAGTATGGTAATGGGGAGTTAGGTGAGTAAAGATGGCTTCGGGGTCCTCCCCGTAGTCTATGCCATATATATATCCAAATGGTGAGTGCTTGTACAGTTATACCCTTACACATGAGTATTCCCCTCAGGGGCACTCATGTCATTACATATGTCCCATTTCGGACCTTACATCCTTCTAACAGGTCTACTGGGTTTAGGTGGGGGCCACCCCTACAACACCTACAAAATGAGAGTGTCGTTACAGTGAGAACAAGTTATGCTAGACAGATGATAAACCAACCTATCAAGGCAAAAAAAAAAATTAGCTGGAATATGGATGTTGCTTGATAAGCATAGGCCACATCCAAATCGGGCAATCAATCTGGATCGATATTTTATTGTTAGCATTACTTATTTTGTGAGGTGACTTAAGGAACCACAATTAATCCTGCACTACAATTTCATTTGATCCAAATTGATATTTGAACATGTGAATTCCACACCAGCAATCCGAAAGCAACCAACATGTCTTGAATAACTCTGATCTTTGACTTAAACCAAGAATCGAAGAGACCGAACGAATGTTTTCCCTTATACCACTCATGCAAAATTAATTGACCATAGTTGTACAAAGGATTTCATTCACAGGATAGACGCATAGTACGGATAAAAGATTAAAGTGTTACAACTTTTAGACAATTAACAGGCGATTAATTTTGTTCACTATGTTTTCTTTTTTTTTCCTTAGCGCCGCAGATATGCCACTTTGGCGACAACATTTTCAGAGGGGTATGGCATCAGTGCTACTGCTCGGCATTGCAATCATGCTGCACCTAGCATCCATATCAGCACAGCCTGCCCCCGGATGCCAGACACACTGTGGTGATGTCGAAGTCCCTTATCCATTTGGCATTGGCACAGGCTGTGCTATTGGAGAAGGCTTTGAGATCAACTGCAACAAGACTGCCGATGGAATTGATAAGCCATTCATTCGTAACGTGGAGGTTCTAGAGATCTTACTGCCTCAAGGTCAAACTCGGGCATTAAACTCCATCTCGACGTATTGCTACAATCGTAACACAAGTTCAATGAAAGACAACTGGTGGTCGCTTGACTTCTCATCATGGCCGTATCGGTTCTCTGTGCAGAACAAGTTCGTAGTCATTGGCTGCAACACACTTGCATACATTTACGACAGCATGAACAGGACAGCGTATACGACAGCGTGTGCATCAGTGTGTGGGAGCCCCGAAGCCCTGACAAATGGCTCATGCTTTGGTGTAGGCTGCTGCCAAAATGCCATACCCAAGGGCTTAACCCGCTATGATGTCTATTTGTACACTGTATATAATGATTCAGATAGTTGGCAATTCAATCCATGTAGCTACGCGGCGCTGGTGGAGACAGAGAAGTTTAGTTTCAGCAGTGAGTACATAACCACTTCGAAGTTCAACAATACCTACAAGGGGCAGCAGCCGCTGGTGCTGGACTGGGCAATTGGAGATGTAACATGCGAGGTGGCCAGGAACATGACTTCTTATGCATGCCGTAGCGGAAACAGCGTGTGCGTGAATTCAACTAACGGCCCAGGGTATCTATGCAACTGCTCCAAGGGGTATGAAGGGAACCCTTACCTCTATGATGGGTGCTCAGGCAAGTTCATCTCTTTGTTCTGCATGCATCTTTAGTTCATACAAAGTCGTGCATGCCGTATCCTGTTATAATATGGAAGTTGGTGTTAATTCAAAATCATTGAGGAATTTTTGTAGAGCAATGTATACTAGATTTTTATCTCAAACACTGAACTCGTAATCTTAATAGAGGATGCAAATCAGGGGTTACGCAGCATGTGGATGCAAATTAAAGGTAGATTTGTTTTAGAGTATTGCTATACAACACTTGACTGTTTTATGAGTACTAGAGGGTGCAGATCAAAAAAATTCTGTAAAAGTTTGCAAGAAAAATATCACTACTTAATGTCTCTCCTGGTTACAAATCATCAAAATATGTATGGAAAATAAAGTATGTAGGTAGACACACAGAATTATTGAACAGAGTATAAAATTTGAAGGGCTACATAGAAAAACTTGAGTAACCAAGAACCAAAAAAGGAAACAAAAGAAGAATAACGAACTTTACAACCTCTTGTAATTTTCTTTTTCTTTCTTTCATCTAGTGTAGATCTAGTTAGAACATTGGACTCATTTTGTCGCTTCAGTGTTATCTGTCTTACTACGGTGAAAAAATTGTGAACATTAGACTCATCTTAGCTCATGCCGTTTCATAGTTATTTAATATAGTACTCAAATCTCGAAATTTGTTTTTTTCTTGTTGCAGATGTCAATGAGTGCGAGAAAAATCCAAGTCCATGCCCAAAGGCTGCAGCATGCCACAACACAATAGGAGGGTACCATTGTTCATGCCCTCCAGGCAGAAAGTTGGCCAAGGAAACAAATTCCTGTAACCCAGACATAGCCTAATCATAGGTAAACCGCTAGATATTAGCATCATCATCTTTAGCCTATTTTACCATAGTTAATAAATTTAACATGCATTTAATATACACAATAATGTGGGGTCACTTTAACAGAGTTACATTTGATATTAATTTATGCAGGCATTTGCATCAGCTCCGTCGTTCTAGTGATTATCATCTTCTGCATGCATGTAATTTTTGAGAGAAGAAAGCTTACGAATGTCAAGAAACAGTATTTTCAGCAACATGGAGGGCTGCTATTATTTGAGAAGATGAAATCAGACCAGGGACTTGCATTTACGGTGTTTACTGAAGCAGAACTAGAACAAGCAACAAACAAGTTTGACAAAAGCCAAATTCTTGGACATGGAGGCCATGGCACTGTGTACAAGGGAACGATTAAGGATAAAATTCCAGTGGCAATTAAAAGGTGTGCATTGATTGATGATAGGCATAAGAAGGAATTTGGTAAAGAAATGCTGATTCTTTCCCAGATTAATCACAAGAACATTGTTAAGCTATTGGGTTGCTGCCTTGAGGTGGAAGTCCCAATGCTGGTGTATGAGTTCATCCCAAATGGAACATTATTTGATCTTATTCATGGCAAGAACCGCACATTGCATATCCCTTTCAGTTCGCTCTTAAGGATTGTCAATGAGGCAGCCGAGGGGCTTGCATTTTTACATTCCTATGCAAACCCACCAATTCTACATGGTGATGTGAAAACCTCTAACATCCTTCTTGATGAGAATTACATGGCAAAGGTATCAGACTTTGGAGCCTCCATACTAGCACCAACCAACGAAGCCCAGTTTGTGACAACGGTTCAAGGGACATGCGGTTACCTGGACCCTGAATATATGCAAACATGCCGGTTGACAGACAAGAGCGATGTTTATAGCTTTGGTGTTGTCCTTTTGGAGATCCTAACTGGGCAGATGCCATTCAAACTTGAAGGTCCTGAGATACAAAGAAGTTTGTCATCAAGTTTCCTATTGGCAATGAAGGAGAACAATCTTGATACCATATTGGACAGTCAAATAATAGGTCATGAGAACACGGAATTGCTTAGAGGGCTTGCGGAGCTAGCTAGGCAATGCTTGGATATGTGCGGTGACAACAGGCCCTCAATGAAAGTGGTATCTGAGGAGCTTAGCAGGCTTAGAAAGCTTTCGAAACATCCTTGGATACAGCGTGATACTGAGACAGAGAGCTTTCTTGGCGGACCATCAACCAATGTTTTTGAAATAGACCAAAGCACACAGTACGCACGGAAGGTTGAAATAATACCCATTAATCCAAGCAGTTCTTACTTTATCAGGTGAAAAAAAACTGTGACAAGCCTATACTTCAGCATATCCATTGGTACTTAAGCTTCTGCTCTTTTAGTTACCTGTGACATTTTTATATTTGCAACTTGTAAGATTTTTCTCTTGGTTGAAGAATTTGGCTAGTTTAGCATGAATAAATGTACTATGTTACAAGTTGGGGGTACATTCAGTGCTAACCCATCTCTCCATGTAAACTTGTGCGAACCTTCCATAGAGGTTTCCAAATTTCTCAAAAAATTACCAAACGTAGAGATGAATGTTAAAGCTTATCTTTTTTTTTGTTATCTTGCAAATGTGATCAAGTTTGATCTTAAAAGGTGTTGTTGGGTAAGCAATTTACTCTGGAGGTGTTTAAATACAACAAAAGGCATTTGCCTCCAGGAGGAGATGGCTTCCACTGTTCTCCATTTTTTTATACCCATTTTGGCTAAACTACGTACCTAATTTGTTTGTCGTGTTTTGAAGATAAATTTGTAGACTCCCTATTGAACTTTATGACGCAGCTGAGCAAGGTTAGACTGATACGAACAAGGGCGTTGTATTCAATTCAGTCAATACTAACAAGATTCGAGGCGTGGATACTTGGAGTGATTGGGGATCTTCACCCCACAGCCCGGATGGGATCAGAGTCGGATAAGGGAATGGGGACGTTGATTTCATAGGGGAATTTGGTCGGTAATGAAGCGGATTGGCGCACGCGGTGCGCTCCCCCTTAGGGCTGTCATGGTATCCAACATCCACACCTTAACTCATATCCATATTATTTGGGTAAGGTATAGGTAAAATAATATTACCATTAAAAACAGATATGGGGAGGAGGATAACCCGTTACCCACACCTTACCCACACCCAATCTAAAAAAATTTTTCTCTCCTCTATCCTTTCCCACCTCTCTCTTTGCCCCATAGACCCAGTCTCCTCTGCCTCTCTCCCCTTTTTTTCCACACGAAAAACTCGGATTCCATTACCAATATAACGGAATTTACATAATTTTATTTTAGTGTTTTTTAGCTACTGCTATTGCGAGTTTACTGTTTTTCCCCCTCTATCCCTGTCAAAGTGCACAAGGCAGCTGCAGTTCGACAAAAAGCAAAAGAAGGAAACTGATAACCAAGCTAGATACAAAAAAACTAGTTTTTCTTTTTTTTCATAGAAGCCTGAATCTATCATCCTGCGCTTGAGAGTATCTTTAGCTTCCTCTTTTCAGACATCCTCTTCACTTTTGTATTTTGAGGGCTTTACTCTATAGCATATTAGCGCTGGCCACCAAGACCTCTTTCTTCTCTTCCTTGTAAAGTCTTGCCCAAAAAGTTTAGGAATGTGTATATATAACATATGATCTCAGTTGGAGATTTAATCAATTTCTTCTCAAAACTTGCCTTGTTCCTTAGTTTCCACATAGCCCAGCATACAACAAACAAACCAACCATATGAAAACTTGATTTACCATGTAGATAATGACTAGCCCACCACAGGTATTGGTCAAAAGAACCAGGCATACAATTGGCTCTTAGAAATGACCCAATAACACCCCATACATATTTGGCAACTACACAATCAAAGAAAAGATGATTTATAGTCTCATTCTCATAGCAAAAGCTGCAAGTTGGATCCCCGTACCACTTCTTCTTAACAATATATCTCTTGTCAAAATGGCATTGTTTCCAATTAACCACATGAATATTTTAATCTTAAGAGGAATCTTGGATTTCCAAAGAACTTTCAAATTTTTATTAGCAAGATGATTATGAAGTTGTTTATAAACCGACTGAACAGAAAACCTTCCAGATGCATTCAATTGCCATCTAGGTTTGTCATCATTTACACCCAAAGGTATAGTCAATAAAATGTTTTTGAGCTGATTTAGTTTGGTTTGTCTATCTTCATTTAACCATCTTCTAAAAGATAAATTCCAACCATTACTAGCCAACTCATGAACTAATAGACCAAGGTCATTACTGACAGCAAAAAAAATATTAAATTGCTCACATAAAGGAAAAGAACTACACCAACAATCTTCCCAAAAGTCAGTGTTTTTTCCATTCCCCACAATCATATATCTCCCTTTAAGGTATTTGCTTTTAATCTTAAGAAAATCGTACCAACATGGAGAGTCATTCTGTTTATGCTTAACATGTTTTACATTTTTGTCACCCAAGTATTTTGCTTTAACTATGTCCTACCATATTCCTTTCTCATTTTCTAATTTCCACCACCACGTATAGAATTTGAATGCTCAGACCACCTTTTTGTTTGGGCCTGCAAATTAAAGGCCATTTCACTAAATGATACTTTATTTAATTCCCACCTCCTTGCCAAAAAAAGTTTCTTCTAATTTTATCCATCCTGGATAGCATAGTCTTAGGCAACAAATATATAGACATGTGATATATAGGAATACTACTCAAACTTGAATTTATTAAGATAACTCTACCACCCATGGACAAGGACCCACTCTGCCATCCATCAAGCCTTTTGAAAAGTTTTTCTTGAAGATTTCTCCAGTCAATAACATATAATCTAGAGCTATTTACAGGCACCCCAAGGTATCTAAGAGGCCAAGAACCCATTTGGCAATTGAACATATCAAAAGATTGAGTGAGTTCCTTATCCTCTCCTTTAATCATTAAAACTTCACTTTTCTAAAAAATTAATTTTCAATCCGGACATGGTTTCATACATATATATAATCATAGTTTCATGTTCCTAGCCTTTTCCAAGTCATTTTCCATTAACAAGATGGTATGATTTGCATATTGCAGAATAGATACCCCATTGGGAATTAAATGTGGCACCAAACTAGCGACAAGACCATTAACATGAGCTTTAAATATTATCTTTGCTAAACAATCTGCAGCAATATTGAACAGAAAAGGTGACAAGGGATCACCTTGCCTAACACCTTTATAACTCATGAAATAAGAGCCAATTTTGTTGTTCACTTTTACACTAAAAGTTTCCTTCATCACTACCGATTTAATCCAACCACATTTTATTGTTGAGCCCCTTAAGTTTTAAATAGTACAATAGGAATTCCCAATTCACCTTATCATACACTTTTTCAAAATCTAATTTAAATACTAATCCCCTTTTATTTTTTCACACTAGTTTCGTGCAAAATTTCATGTAAAGATAACACCTCATCCGTAATGTTTCTGTTTTTAATGAAAGCATTTTGACATTTATTAATGATCTTATCCATGAAGGGTTCTATCCTCAAAGTAACAACTTTAGTCAAAATTTTACAACACACATTCAATAAGCAAATTGGTTGAAATTGTTGAATTTTATCAGCATCATTCAATTTAGGGAGAACAGTGATAATGCCATAATTCATGCGGCTAACATCTAGAACATTATCATAGAATTCTTAAAAAATAGCAAGAAAATCCTTTTTAATGATATGTCAACATTTTTGATAAAACTCCACTGGAATACAGTCAGGACCAGGGGCTTTATTTGATTTCATCTGGAAAATGGCTCTTTATATTTCCTCTTCATCAAAAGGTTTTTCAAGGATTTCATTATCCGCCCCCATTCAATTTTTCATCCTCTCCCCACAAATTTTGATGTAGCTTAAAATTGTTACCATCAGTTGGACCAAACAAGTTTTTATAGAATTTTGTTGCATGTTTTAAAAGATTTTCATCCCCTTCTATCAATTCCTCTCCATTGTGAAGATAGAAAATTGTATTCTTCCTTTTTCTTCCATTTGCAATTATATGAAAATATTCTTTGTTATTGTCTCCATGTAAAAGCCACTTTTCATTTGATCTTTTCAACCAATACAATTCCTCCTGTACATAAATGGTCATTAGTTCTTCTTGAATTTCAACCCTTTTGGCCATTTCAACTGAATTTAAGATTCTGGTTTCTTCTTCACATTCAAGATACACAAGTTCATTTTGTAAATTCCTCATCTTTTGCTTTGTTTCTCCCAACAAGTTCACACCCCACCCTTTAAAGTATCTTTTAATCCTTTTGAGTTTGATTAACAAAATGTCCACTGCATTTTCCCCCTTTACATGTTCTCCCCAAATCTTCCCAACTTTTTCAAGAAATTCAGGGTGTTTTAACCAATGCAATTCAAATTTGAAATCTCGATTATTATTATTATTGTTCATAGAACCTGAGGATAGAATTAAGGGATCATTATTAGAGAAATGTTTAGGTAACTTATGCAGATTTTTTAAAGGAAACAACAATTCCCAGCTTTTACTCATTAGCACTCTATCAAGTTTTTCTAAAGTAGGATCATCCTAATTGTTGGACCAAGTAAAAATGCCTCTAGTCATGTAGATTTCCCTCAATTCATAAGTGTTTATAATATGACTAGTAGTGTGCCCGTGCTAACGCTACGGTAAAATACAAAACAAGATAAAATTTGTAAAAAATAAAACAAACAATTAGATTCATTAAGATTCACATCTCATATATTGTATAACCAAATATTTTTGTCACATAATGCATGTCACATAACGACTGATCCTTTGATGAGGCGACAACATCATTGGACTCACCCACCGACGACTTTCTCCATCCCCACATTGTTTAGATCATCATAAGAGGTCAATCTTGATTGTGTTGTTCGCCTTAACCAGAGGGTCGGGATAGCGGATGGTGCGTCCATCATAAGTGTTCGGTATGGAATGCCCTTCCACCAAATTGGACTGATCAACCTTGCACAGCTTGGACTAAAAACAAAATGTAATAATGACAAACATTTAGACCATACAGCCCAAAATATTATAACAATAATGATGAAGATGATGAGCAAAGGAAAATATAAGACTGTTACAATTATTGGTAAAGTTGTCTAACTCTTTGTCCTAAAGCTGTGCTCACATGCAAAAAGAAAAATTATGGTACATAGATCATCAACCACATATCAAAGATAAGATCAAACTATAGCCACATTTATAAAATTCATCTCAATGCAAAGATATGAGACGTGAATCTTTTGAGATAATTATAGGATGCTTAATTAGTTTGACCCACTATGGGCATAATGCAAAGGTGACATATACGCTGTATATGATTTTTCTATGCTCGTGTGCACGCGAAGATGCGATAAGTGAGCTGGAGACCAAATCTGGCCATATTTGGTACGTAATAGCCATAGATGGCATACGGGTCCCAATCCTCGCGTCGTAGGATCAATTACTTGGTGAATTGTGAAGGATTGCGTTGTGGCCTCTGGCCTGACGATGAGAAAGCCGCCCCAACCGACAGATTTCAAACAGGTTCTTTAAATGACCTCTTAAATTTAAAATCATTTGCATTGTTCACTGTCTTTCTGTTATCCATTGCTGTCTCGAAAAACACAAACAAAAAATAAGAAGCAGCTAAAAATTATAAGCCTAAAAAAAGAGCCAAAACAATTGAAGTTATGAACCCCGGCCGACTTGCTCCAATGCTCCCGATCGATCGATAACCCCGACCACGCATCAAAAGTTTAAAACCGATCTTCCATCTCGCACAAAATAGTAGAGAATCCACGAGCCAAAAAGGGAAGCAAGATAGCACGCATATTTTCTAGAATAGATGAACGAACTCATCTGGAAGTAGGGGACGGCCGTATCCATAGAATTTCAAGGGGGGAAAAGATATCGGAAAAGGTATAGATATCTCACGGCGAAACTTTGTCACAAACTGTCATACGCCTTGATCCACACCACCTTTGCCTATCTACACCATCAAATGTTACACATAATTAGCATGCAAAATTTAGTAGTGTAGCAATAGTTGAGAAAAAAATTATTACTACGTCAGCGCAGAGGATTTGAACAACTACAGATTTTTAATACAAAGTAACTCAGATGAACCCTAGTCACACGTAACGCATATAACAAGGTATCCAGTCATGTATCACTACGAATCTAGAGATTGCAGCTTGATTTACAACAAAATCCCAGCGATAACTATGAAATAACGATGCCCGTCATCCTTTTCAGAAAAAAAAATCAACACAGATAGCAACGATACCACAGATGCGATGATACATCAACAAGCTCATCAAAGAATACCGCTACAAGCAAATTAATTAACAGGTACGCATATAATGGTTAATTGTTGTACATAACATCCATTGAGACCCTTGGCATACTCACCTCCAACATACTGAAGCCACTTTCAACAGGAAATTTCTTACCATCAACAATCTTTTGTCCTCATTGGTGACTATATAAACTACTCTCTTTTCTGATGTGTCATCCTCACCAAATGTACAAACATAAACAAGATCTCTAAAGTTTTTTCTTAAAACCTGCATAGGGAAATATATTATCTGAGTAGAAGCAGAAATAACACATATCAAGAAGCATCATTAATATGCATTACAGACTGATAAGTTAAAAGAATGTGCCTCAGAAAACATCAATCCGTATTCAACACATATCCTGAATCCAATTATCAACGGTTGTAAACTTGTAATTCCACAAGGCACGATTACTACCAAATTGATAACAGCCACAAATGTTGGAAAAGAAAGAAATCTCTTATGAAGATAAATATCGTACAACCAAAGTATGTATGGAACTATGAGAACTTGAATCAACAATAAAACTAATGGACACATGAAATATCTTTTTCACAAATTAGCTGTCCAGCTGTCACTATATTCCAAGGCAATAAATATATCAGGCAATACCTGTTGGATTAACTTTAATCGATGTGGCGTGAATCCATTAAGCATAACAGTGGGTGCATTTTGAAGAAAATCTGCGGAATTGGTGCGTGCTGAATTTAATGTTTCGACCAATGGCTATCAACTCTTGGATTGCTGATTATCACATCACGCCACTCGTTGAATTTGATCTTCATTCTCTCTGTGAAAAGAATATCGGCAGCACTCTTTAATGGTACATCTCCTTCCTCTTCAGAAATGTTTGGAGATGTAGATATTCGATCATGATACAATATATTTAATTTCTCAAGTGCCTCTTCTTCTTGTGCTCTGGATAAATAAGATATTCCTGAGATTAACCAAATATCGTAAATAAACAAATACTCTATGCTTTTCATGCATGGTTGATGGTTTGTATGTCCTAACCCATTAATAACAACTAAAAAATTGAGTAATGTGTGTCTAAGGTCAATCCTGCAATTTTGGATCAACAGAGTCGAGACATGCATGCAGATGCAGATGTGAGATCAACCAAGTTATTGCAGGTAAGAGAAAGCACCTTCACGGAAGCACGTGTTGAAATCAAACTGGTACTTTGCTAGGAAGTCAATTGAAGTGGTCTGACAGAGAAATTACCACATATCGTAATGAATTTCTGCACATATTGGATAGGATTTTGATAAGAGATTGCAGTGATGGTGATGCCAATAGAAAAATAAGGGGAAGGCGGGTATGTGTGTGTAGTTACCCACCGGTGGACATCGTGGGTATTCAGCAGGAAAACGAATGTCAAAGAAGAACAGGCTGTCATGATATGGAGTTCCAGTAGGCCCAACTATAGCAGCCCGAAGCAGATCAATCCTATCCTCATAAACTCTAACGTATATAGATCCTGCATAATTGAAACCAAACCGAGATCCAAGTTATCAGTAATAAAAGAAATCAACCGATTTCAGGTGCAAATCCTCTAAAATAAAGATAACAGAAATATCAGAGGTGCAAATGTCAACCATATGAAATGACACATGTGACACATTAGCTTTGTCTTAACGACATAATTTGACAGTTGCCCACTCTTTTCCAAATCTAAAATGATTATTTTTTGAGCAATGACTGTATGGAGTATGGACACAACAGTGACTCCTTTGAAGTTTCTGTAGTTACATTTTGTGGCACGTTAGTACACCAACAAGCATGAATAATGTTATGAGCTAATTTGGGACTGAACAGCCATGTCAAAACTCCCAACCATATGAGCAAATTATAAGAATCAATGAGTATATCCTAATCAATTCCAGATAGGGTATTGTGACACTACCTTGGAAGTTAACAAAGATTTCATATACTTTGTTTTGCCAGGGCAAATTTATCAGATATAATCAGCATAAAATAGTTTGGTGACAACAATAAAGGACCACTAAACGCCATTCACCATCAATGTACTGATAGTTTCATGAAATCATGAAAATAAGCATACTGATTTATCATATACAAAATGCACTGACCAGGTAGATCTTTCTGTAGAAGCTTCCATTCATTTTGGATTGTCTTCACCCAATCTTTGGTGGTCTAGTCACATATTTAGAGGTAGATGGGTACCTGTTCAGGGCAAGCACTTCCACGTGGCCTTGCAGTCCTCTTTCTCTTGGTGCGAACCTCCGCACTTCATACGTATTCATGGGACCAACCACACAAGATATAGAGTCATACGTTGTTAGTCCTCCAACGACTCAATTGTAAACGGACACCAAAGCAAAAAAATTATAAAACACGGTGGATCCGCATTACATGGTGCAGCATCCGAGCACGACCATGAAGACATGAGGCGGCAAGCCCAACACCACCCGGCTCAATGAGGCACCCTCATCGCCGGTTCCCTCTTGCTTCCCAAACTTCTTCAAGGCGATCCAAAGAACAAAATCAGACGGCGTGATTCCTAGAGCGATGGGACCTCACCGATGTTACCAAACGGTGGCGATGTCCAGCAAGGCTTCGCATCGATATATCGCTCCTGGGCCTCGAAGCGCAGCGAAAGACACCACTGATCAATTGTGTTTTTGCGAATAGCAACTCTCTGACGTCAACAGGAGGGTGCCCCAAAAACACTGATGTCAAAGCCAGCAAAAGTGCACCAAAATAGCAATTCAACATGTGACCATGAAACAAGTTCCTCTGTATCATCTCCTTTTTTTCTCCCAAATTTCAACTGTCTTACAAAGAAAATATGGCCATGTTAGTACAGTAATTATGAACAGTATAGTACCTACAAATTGCCATGAGGATGTGACCAACAACGTTGACGAAGCAGTACACATAAATTTCAATTTTGTAATTAAGAGATCCCGCAAATGGCTAAAAAAGCAAAAACTTGCACTTAACCACATTACGCCTCGTTCAATTACGGAGAATTCTAGCTTCAAAAAAATTACGGAGAATTCGCCAACCAAAAATTGAAAATCGCGCTCCCGAGCGTGGGTGATCATCCATACCAAGCTTGTGCAGGTCCTCCACCTGCGTGAAGATGGACCGGAACTTGACCGAATCCGCGCTCGCCATGTCGTCCTTCTCATCTGAATCAAATGGCATTAGCCCCAAACACAATAAGCCTCGAAACCCAAAACACCAAGCAAAACCAACGCGATCGCCTAGTGGGGACCCCTTACCGATGAGGTTGATGAGGCTCTTCACGCGAGGTATCGCGACGCGCGCGACCGCCGATCCTCCACCGGTGGCTCCGTCCCGTGCGCCGGCGCGGCGTCGCCGGCTCCCGCGTGACCCTCCGCCTCGCCGCTGCCATTGCGATCCAAACTCCACCCTCGAGCCGTCCAATGCGAAAGAAAATAATATATCTCAGTATATATTATTCCCCTCCTTGAGCAGCTTCTTCTTGAGGCCTCGCTTCCCGACCTCCTTCTCTCGCCTACCTTCATCACGGTCCGTCGCCGCCAAAGTCGCCCATCCCGTCGTCGCCCATCATCATGTCGTCGCCGCCGCCGCGGAGATGTCGAAGTCTTCGTCCATGGCGGGGCGGGTGAGATGTGCGGCTAGGATCTCAGCCGGATCCGGCGGGAGTCGGCTGGCGACGGCGAAGTGAGGCGCTGCGGTGCGGTGACGACTTCGGCCTCTTTGCGGACGCTGGCGGCGCGCCTCCTGGTCCGGCAATGGCGGTGGAGTCGGCCGGATCCACGGGCGAGAGGCGGCTCGACGGAGGAGACGGCCGGATCCGGCGGCGGCGGTCGGCGCGACGGAGAAGGCCGGAGAAGGCCGGATCCGGTGGTCCATCGGATCCGATCCGGATGTAGTGAGAGCACGAGGAGGGCGCGGGGGTGGAGAGCGGGTATAGGAGGTGGCGGCGTACGGGTGGGGCGGGAGGAGGCGGCGGCCTCGGCGCGGGCGGAGCCGGGAGGCGCGGGGTGGGGGGAGGAGGCGGCGGCGGCGCGCGGGTGGAGAGGTGGTTCGCTGCGTGGGTGCGTGGGTGTGTGGTGGGGTGCGCTCACGCAGCGTCACGAGGCGGAGGCTGCGAGGAGGCTGCGAGGAAGCGTGGGCGAGCGTGCGTGAAGCGCGGCGTGGTGCCGGTTCAATGATGTGCATGATCCAAATGATTTTGACCTTAAGATCTTCAATGAGTAAGAGAATAAGGCTTGAGGAGAGATCCAAGCCATTCATTTGTATGGAATTGGATTACTTTGGTACACAAATCTGAGTGGACTTAGATTAGGCATGACTGTGGGGGTGGTTGAGGGGGTGGATTTAGTAAAGATAATTTTGGTGTATTATAGAGTAGGGTAGATTAAACAAATCTTTGTTTCTATTGGAATGAAGGCATTTATTTTTCTCAGAGTTGTACCTCAAGATATTAAAATCACCACCTACAAGCAGTGGATAATGTTGATCAGCACACAAATTAGCCAAATCCAACAAAAACTCTTCCCTATCCTCTTCATGTGTTGCACCATAGACAGTGGCTAAAACCCATTCTTTTCTAATGTGCTTATCAAACAACAAAATTTTAGCAACAAATTTTGAGTAAGAGAAACTGATAACATCAAATTTGTCCTTATTTACCCCACACAATATTCCCCCAGATAGACCCATAGACAGCTACCACCATTGGAACTTGTCACCTGTGTCCACTTTTCTAAAAAAATATCTTTAAACTATGTTTTCTTGGTTTCCTGAATACCCACAAAATCTAAATTTTGATCTTTTAACAGTTCTTGTAAATAAGAACTCAAACCTTCTTTTACTTACACCTCTGCAATTCCAAATGAGGCCTTTCATTGAAACATTGATTTATCATTACTCTTTTTTTTCTTAGGGGGGGGGGGACAACATAACCAATCCATGTCCTATCCCCTATGTTGCATGGATACTTCACAAAAGTCACGTATCGGTATCAGATACTGTATAAGATACGGATACTAGCCTAATACGCTCCGATATGTATCCTGCCCGTATCCTATATTTATGATTATTCAAAAAATAAAATAAATCCCGATACTTCTTCGATACCTCTTCGATACTTTGTTGATACTGTTTGACCTAAAACAAACCATACTCACACAGCATCCACAAGTTTACTCGGACATTCGCATGCCCCCATGCTACCGCCGTCCCCTCGGTGTCGCCGCTGTCATCGGCCATTCCCCTTCCCTCCCTAGCCCCGCGTTGCTGCCTCCACACCGCCAAAACACATCCAGTCGTCAGCCACCCCACACATCTCAGGAGACACGAGCGGAGGTGGCATCCCCTTAACGCTGCTGCTCCCTCCAGTCTCCTCGACCCTTGTCCTCCTCCAACTCACCGCCATCTCCTTCCTCTCCACCCCCTGCGCACCCTCACCTATGTGGCTAGATCCAAGCTGCCCCCTTCTACTTTGAGTGCTGCCACCGCCAATCTACTTCATCCGGCGGCCTCTAACTTCACCGACCATCTGCTATGACTTCCCTCTACTCTCTCTAGCTTCTTATTCCTATTCCTCTCACCCACTTGTGCTACCGCCTAGATCCGCTGTCGCCGGCTCATCTCTTCGCCACCAGTGGCCACCTCAAGTTCCCCCTTTCCTTATCAACTTATTGTTCTCTCCATTTATGAATATAAATGCTGACATTGAATTGTCTTTTGTAGCCAATATGCATTACTATTGAGTTATTTTCAATATTGTTGTAGCATCCTTGACTCAGATATTCCTCTATCAATTCTTTGCTTTTTGCTACTTGAAGAAAAAGAGGGAGATGATGATGAACTCACACTTCAAAAGGTTTATTATGCTACATTATCTTTGCCTTTTGTGACGTGGGTATTTCCTGATTGTTCCAATGTGCTTTTTAAAGGTTTTCAAGGAACAAAATGAATTAGCATGCGCCAACTTTTCTATCATACGGAAGGAAGCACACGCAGCCATCGAATTGCAGAATCTTGCAAAATTGTCTCTTTCTCTTATGGAACATTCAAGAAGAAAGGAAGAGAACAGATAAATCTCCTTTTCTTTGTGATAAATGTGTTATCCATTCCAACTATTAGATATAAAGTTATAAGAATTCATTAATTTCTTATTTATTATATATAACGAATTGCAGTACCACATATCCGTATTTGTATCAGGGTATTCGGGCAATATAGCCTATCCCCACTAGAAATAGTTAAATCAATACCAAACTGAATATCTGCATTCTTATTGTTATTAATAAAGTGAATTTTCACTTTCTTATTCTTCTTCTTCCTTCTAGAAGATACAATAGTAAAACCATCTTTATTAGATAAATCAGAGTACCAATCTAGCAACCCCGACATTTTTCTATTTTAGCCCTTTTTTTGAAAAATATTCACATTTAGACCCCTGGTAGTTTTAATTCCGTTTTTGGACCCAGAGCTCGCGCCGTGGTTCCGGCGGCGCCGAGGTAACACGTCTCGGCGCCGTGGACCACGCGCCGAGGTGCGAGCCCAGCGCCGTGGCGGCGGGCGTGGCGCCGGCGTGGCGGTAGCTCGGCGCCGTGAGTAGTGGCGCCGAGCTCGGCGCGCGTGACTCGTGGCGCGAGCTTCGGCGCCAATGGGCGTGGCGCCGAGCTGCCTACCACGTGGCGCCACGGTGTGGTTTGCACCGATCACCTTTTACGCAAAATGAATTAAGTTGTATTTTTATTTGGATTATTTAATGATAGTAATATTATGTAATATAGTTAGTTATTTATTTATACAGAGCAAAAATACGATGTATATTTTGAAAATTCGTTATGTAATGCGGATGATACATGTAGGAAAATTCGTGTAGATTTTTAAAAATATTATGGTACGTTGGTAATGGTTTTGAAAAATAAAATTGCAGTGCCGTGTGAACGAGTTTTGTGTGAAGTTCATGGGCGTTAGATCTTCGGGCAAGACAGAGGAGGCGACATGTGGCATACAAGCAACTCTCATCTTCCTTTTGTTCATTGTTACTACACACGAGTTATGTGTGATTGACGAGCGAGTTATGTGTGAAGTAACGATTAGTGTATTTCGATTTTTGTACAATCTTGACCGTGAAAAATATGTTGAACGGCAATAACATTTTCGATCATGTTATGTTGTTTTATTGGTAGAATTTTTTGAATTATTTTTATGACAAGCGTGATAGGAACAATTGGATGAAAGGAGGGAAGTGATAATAAGACACGTGGGAATCATTGCATGCGGCCGAGATGATAAGCTTATGAAGTTGGGACGAACATGGCGCGTACAATTTTATTACATGCTAGCATGATATCCGACTAATCGACCCAACCGCTCGTCTGACCTCTCGTGTGGACTAGGTCTATTACATCTTGTCTACGGGTGTAGCGTGGTTGTTTCCCCTTTACTGTCGCGCCAAGATGGCTCATGCATCCTTCTTCCTGTCACTCTTGGTCTTGAGAGCGCCTCACGAGCTTGAAGCTCTTCCTCCCGACGCTTGATGGTCGCTTCACGCAGACTTAATCGCTCCCGCCTCCTTTGCGGCTCATCCTCCTTGCCCTTGAGACGGTTTGGTCCACCCTCACGCGGCGCTCTTGCTCAAGCCGCATCTGCCGCTCCACCTCGCGAGCCTGATCCATCTTGACATAGTATTGTAGTTTGTTTTCCACCTCCACCGACGGTTATTTGGCCATGCGGCGGCACCGATCCACCCATTCGATGAGCGTGCAAGCCTATGTGTGGCGTGGTAGATGTCATGGATCAAGTTGAAAAAGATAATGAGAAACAAATGATTTAGTTGTGGTCGTTACCACGAAGTCGGCATCAGTGCGGGCACTTGAAGAACCTACGGCGTATTTGGCTCGTTGTACTCGATCCGTCCGGACTCCCAACATCGTCCTAAAGCGCAATGGCACTTCGGCGCTCATGCCACTCGGCCTCCAAATGGGTCGGACTTCGGAAGACATTGTTGTGTGGTAGTATTGTGATGTCTTGAGGAGGAGATGTGGTATGGAAGACATATGAGGCCTTCATATAGGCGGGTTATCGGTGCAGATGGGCATAGTCCATGGAGAGGATCTTTTAGCTTTCTGGATTCCAGTGTAGCAATAAATGGCCCTATGTAGGCTTTTCAGAGACTATAGTCTCGTAATAAATTCATAGTTCGTAGCCTTTTCAAAGACCTATACCCCTATATGTATGCAGGCCTATAGGCCTACTCTGTAAAGGCTAAAGACCTACGCCCTATATGTGTGCAGGCCTACTCTGTAAAGGCTAAAGACCTACGCCCTATATGTGTACAGACCTACTCTGTAAAGGCTAAAGACCTATGCCCCTATATGTGTGCAGGCCTACTCCTGTAAGGCTAAAGACCTCGCCCTATATGTGTATGCAGGCTAAAGGGCTACTCAGTCCTTTGCAAAGTGACATATGCTGCCCCGTTTTGACATGTCACTGAGCAAAAGCCTCTTTTTTTGGTGGTCACTGCATTAAGCTGTCCCGTTTTGCTATAAGTAGCACGGTTGGGGTCCCATGACATTGTGAATCGAAGAAAGGAGTACCCTCTCTTTCGTGGTGAAACATATCATGTCTGAAGCCGAGGGGCCAGTGGGATTTGGGTCACCGAAGGATGACATTCCCTTAGAAGCGAATGACGGGAAAGGCTAAAGTGTTGCTCGACACTTCTGGGATGATTCTGGTCAATCCCATCTCCCGAGGCCGCCACGACATCATCGATCCGACATTCAACTTGAATCGGTTGAGAAATCTGAACCTCGTTCGGCGGATAGAGCATCGGGCACCTCGCACTTCTTCCACATCCACCGCAAGATCCGAATGGCGAGGGTCAAAGGGTGCCGATCACCTAGTTACGGTGAATAACCGTGAGGGTGGGATCAATGGACACCTTCCGCACAACAACGTCCAAACATTTTAACTCATTCCTCATAACCAATTTGACATAATTGTCCCACTCATCCTCTGAACCAATTAAGATCAACCGCTTTGAGAATTGTGTCTTTCGAACCAAGTGAAGTAACCCCTCAACTGTGATGCTCTCATCGTTTGCATGACAATGTAGCTTCTCCCGAGCCCTAGCAACCAACTCACTAAACGACGGCCGATCACCGAATATCAGAGGCACCCTTTGCATTTCAACAAATCGAACATTTCCATAATCATCACTTGTCACACTGCTCCATGATATAGGGTGACTAGGTTGTCCATCTATTTCATCGAAAAACCAAACTTAATACCTTTAATCGAAATTGGATACTAGATAGTAACTAATAAGTATCTAGTCACTAACTAAATGCTACCTAACTTCAAGCCAACAAGTTAATGTCAACATTGTAAAAGAAAATTACCAACAAGCTAACTTCAACATGATAAAAATTCAATTAGTATGATGGTATAGTATCTGACATTGCATCCAGAGCAAGTAGGAATTATATTGTTTCCTTCAAAATTCCTGCATTCCAAACATGCCAGGTTTTCTATTGCGGTATCGCCTTAGGATATTATTACCATACTCACGGTCTCCCACCTCGTCCTCTGTGCCCATCCTACAGGCCATAGCATCGTTTCCTCTGTCCCATTTCAACGACCAATCACACTATCTAACCATGAACACATAGCACACACAAGCAAGGGCATCAAGCAAAACCTAATGCAAGCCCATCATAATCCAAATCAAGGCTGCAAAGATCACATTCCCCACAATTGTAAACCTCCTCATCATCAACACATATTATACGCAATGCTACTCCTACGTAAGAAGTAAGCATCTACTTCATATATCAACACATATCATACAAATATCATACACATATCATACCTGCGTGGGGCGGCGGCGGAGGCGGCGGGGGCGACGCATGGCGACGGGAGCGCGCGGCACCGGGGCGGCGGGGGAGCCGGGCGGCGGGGACGCGGCGGGAGCGGCCGGGCGGGACGCAGCGCCGGGGACGCGGCGGGGAGGGAGGCGGGGGCCGGACGCAGCAGCGGCGGCCGGGAGACGTCTGTAGCACCGTGGGGCGGCGGCGAGGCCGGCGGCCGGGGCGCGGCGGAGCGCGGCCGGGACGCAGCGGCCGAGGACGCGGGCGGGGGAGGCGGCGGGGCCGGACGCAGTAGCGGCCGGGACGAGACGTCACCGGGGGCGGCGGCGAGAGGCGGCGGGGACGCGGCGGAGCGCCGGCCGGGACGCGGGGCGGGGGGGAGGCGGCGGCCGGGGCGGCGAGGCGGCGGCGGTGGCGGCGGGAGAGCGCGAGGCGGGGCTGAGGACGCGAAATGAGCAGGCATGCCCTCGGGTGGGTAAGTGCCCGAGCTCGGCGCCAAGATCCATGGCGCCGAGCTCGGCGCCACGATCCATGGCGCCGAGCTCGGCGCCACGACTTCGGCGCTAAGGTCCTGCCACGCGTCGGCGCCACGTTGGCGCCACGGTGGTGCGGGCACGGCACCTCGGCGCCGTGGATCACGGCGCCGAGACGTCTTACCTCGGCGCCATGAGTCACGGCGCCCGAGCTCGGTCCAAAACGGAATTAAAACTACCGGGGTCTAAATGTGAATATTTTTCAAAAAAAGGGCTAAAATAGAAAAAATTCGGTCTAGCAACCTAATTTGATCTTCATCCTCAGTCTCTATAGACTACAGTCTCTATTGGAGAAATCTTAGATTGGACATTGTTCTTTTTGTCTTGTTAAAAATGTCTAGCAATTTCTAAATCTTTAAGCATTTCAATTTTATCAAGATCATCCTTACACATATTAAGGCCCATTCAACTAGTTCTATCAATAATGTCAACATTATCAAGGACGTCCAAAGAATTCGAGGAGGAAAGATTTGTACCTTCCAAGTGCAGCAATCTTGATAGCATCATTGCCTTTGAGCCTTGTACTACGTCTTAGTTGTTCAGGTTGTTGTTTAGCCTTCTTATCATCCAACCCTTTCTGTGATTGCTTTGCTTTGGTTTCAATTTTCTCCCCTTGGTCTTCAGAATCATCTTTCTCAGCAAATTGGTGCGAATCTTCTGTAAGTGTTTGAGACTCTTGCGCTTCCAGACTGATGACTTTTACAACTATGCTCGCATGAATTTGATTTTCTTGATGTGGTAAGTCTTCCTTCTGATCACCCTTGGTATGTGAAGTTATTTTCTGATCCTTTGCTTCCAAAACTTCAGCTTTTTGTGGAGTAGCAGGCTGTGTGTGATCTTAATTTCTCCTATATCCATCAACTATCCTTGTAGAAGGAGGATCAGCTAGAGTGGATTTCTGAGTAACTACCTGATTAACATCATATATTTTCTGAGAAACTTTGGCATCATTCAGTATCACATTATCTATTCTCACTACATTCTGCCTCCCCCACTGTAAAGAATTCAAAATTCTTTGATGAACCATAGATACATCTAGGCACTGTACCCTTCAAGACTGAGTTACTCCAAATCCATTTTTATTAGCATCCTCTGCATTTATCTATGCCAAACTCATATTCTGATCAGGGAATGCTTGATTATAAGCATCTAAAAGATCACTTTCATCATCACTATCATCCCCTTCATCTTCCTGTTCATCACACAGCTTTATCCTTATATTGAGCAACTGGAGTTTTTGGTTTGACAATTGCATAAGCTTTCTATGCATCTACCATTAGTTTACTCAGAGCAGATCTAGAACTTTCTTTCTCAACAGAGGAATGATAGGTTAGAGCATCTTGCTGCCCCTTGATGATGATGGAATAACATCAACTTTTTGATTCTTGCGGGTCTGAGTAGATTGTTTTGCCTATTCAGTGATTGTTATCTACCTATTCCACTAGTTCCCAGCAGGATTTATGCCTCTGCCTCTCTCCCTAGCGCCCCATATCTCTCTCATGCCTCACTCTAGAACGCTGATCACCGGTGACAACATCAACATTGGTCATTGCCACGTTCCACCCCGAGTTGCCGCCTCTCCGATCCACCGCGTTGCGGTCCCAGTTTGAGCCACCGCCGCACCATCCACTGCTCCACCGTCCCACCCCGAGTTGCTCTCGCTGTTGCGCTGCTCGGATATGCAACTACCTCCTGTCGCGCCTCCATGGTTGCGCGGGACTCGCCACTGGCAGCCTCATGCTCGACACCGGCCTCTACGCCACTCCACTGGCCCACCTCATATGACGATGCCATCTTGTTCGTCCTCTCCGCCAAGAACCACTTCCTTAGCCCTTGTGTGTGGAGGGTGCAGTAGGCTGCCAAGGGCGCCGTGGTCTCATCAACCGTCAATCCATCACGGAATCGCCACCGACCAGCAGCCGGCGATACCCTAAGCCACAATCACTTTTTTCTCTGACCCTCTGTTACCCATTGTGTAGCCCATTCCCATTGGGCATACCTGGTTTTTATTGGGTATGGGCAATATGAGCTCAAATGGAATGGGCATGGTATATTTGGGTATGGGCTGGGTAAACCAAAACCCTCCCGAGGATGCGGCATGGGTCAACCCCGCTTGTGTGGCTTCCAACACCCGAGGTACAGAACAAAATGTAAACCACCTCGCGCCTAAGTAAAGTTGCTGACATAACACAAGTTTCTTGATCTTATCTTTTGTGTTTAGACTTTAGATCCATTGCTGTTTCTCAAGTAAAAAACAAAATTCCAAGACAGAAAATGTAATCAACATCATTGATTCTCGTCTACAAAGTTTACTATATCAGTTTGTATTGAGATCCAATATTCAATAAGTAGAAAATGAAGTGTTGTTGCTCAAACAACAAGGAAAATAGTACATAAAGTGCATTGTTAGAAAAAATACAATTTATCGAGGTAAATCTGTCCAAGAAACAAGTTCTTGCTCCATCGTATAGCATCGAGTGCCATCCTGAGTTGAATTAACAACAATATCAGACTCCACATACTGGTTCCGAGAAGTAAAGTTTGACTTGTATGGAAATAATGACTCAGAGTCAATGTCCTCTTGTATCTCTTGCTGATTTTTCTTTGTAATCTTAGCTCTCAGGAGCTGTAGTCTTAGCTCCACATCTTTCATTGTTGGCCTCTCTTCTCCTCTAAGTCTTAAGCATATATCTGCAAGTGAGGCTATCTCGTCAATTTCTCTTTGATTTGCTTCCTCAGCGAGTTGAGCATCCACTATTTCTATTGTAGTTTTGTCCCGTAGCCTTTGAAGGAAGTAATGACACAAGTTCTGCTTTTCACCAAAGCAATTGAGAAAGATTGGCTTCTTCCTTGTTAGGAGCTCAACTAGTATCACACCAAAATGTAGACATCACTCTTCTCATTTAATTGTCTGTATGGTAATATTCTGGATCCAAGTATCCAAATGTCCCTTGTACAATGGTGACGATATGTGTTTCATCAATGGAAACGATCTTGAAGCACCAAAGTCTGAAACCTTGGTAGTGAAGTTGTCATTTAGGAGTATATTGGCGATTTGACATCTCTATGAAAGATCGGTATTGAAGCGTGAGAATGGAGATAAGCAAGAGCACTTGCAGCCTCAAGAGCAATCCTAATACGATCATCCCATGTTAACAAGCATTTGATACTCAAATCATCGTGAAGAAGGTCGTAAAGTGTACCGTTGGAGATAAATTCATACACAAGCAAAGGTACCTCGACTCAAGGCAAGAACCAAAAGCTTGACCACATTGCGATGAATGATTTGAGACAAGATGGCAACCTCATTGACAAATTGGTCTATCTCACTCGCTCTACAATTTTGGATTTTTATGGCGCCACACGTTGATCTGCTAAAATGCCCTTATAAACCGTTCCATGTCCTCCGCTGCCAACAATGCGTGTTGAGTCAAAGTTATTTGTTGCCTTCTCTAGCTCCTCTAAAGAAAATATTTTTGTGCTATGTGCAACGATTTCGTCAGATGAGATCAATTGCTCTAGGAGTAGGCCTTTATTTTTTTTGAAATACGCCCTCCGAACTTTCTTTTGGATGTGTGTTTTCCAGCGCTGAACTAATACAATTGCACTTAGTGTGAGAGCTAAAAGTCCCAAACCACAGCCAAGTCCAATAGCAACAACTGCATCAAGTAATTATGTGCAGAAACATCAGAGTTAATGTAACACCCCGCCCACTCCATGGGCCAAGATGCTACCACCTACTCTACTCTTACCATTACATCAACACAGGAGAAATTCAAAACCAACATTAAACTTTATTTATATTACTGCGTTCAGATACATCATAGCAGTTCTAGTGATTACTCTAGCCTAACACAGCTAAAGTACACTGACAAAAGGTGATACAAAGTGCCGCTAGTTCGTGCCGTTATTCCATGTGCTACTCCCGCCCATGCTCGATCTCCTCAACGGTCACCTAAAACATCAACAAGGCAAGGCCGAGTCCACCGACTCAAAGAAGTACAAAGCAAAACAAGAAAATAACGTGTTCATTCATTAGACCATTATTGTTTTAGTTCCATTAATCTCTTTTCCATTTAATCATTTCCAGATCCCATGAACTATTCATCATGCACTTACCCCTTTTTCTCACATCCCTTCCGGTTATCATTAACCTTTCAGTATGCATATGCTCATGCTTATGCACTTTCTCAACTCTTTAGCCTATACTGGTACAGCAGAGTGTGCACCCGTCGATGCCCACCTAGGCCCGCCCTGTTTCATGCGGGGATCTCAAGCCCGTCCTGTTTCATACGGGGACCTCGAGAGGCTGTAACTCTCATACGAGGACCCACTCCACTCCGTGGAACATCCACTCAACGTGGACCAACACTATCCTTTTTCATGCCATGCATGCAATGCAAGTACTCCAACTTTGCATATCAACATGACACGTCTCAACATTCATCCTTTCCTACTTCACTTTATGCATTCAGAAATATTTAGCTTACCCCAACATGGTAAGCCATGCATTAACCGGAAATAGTTAACTTACCTCAACACGGTGAGTGGTGCATCATTATTCAATTTTTTAACTGAAATCACTACCCGAATTCACCGCTTTACAAAGCACTTGCCTGGTTAGCCTCGGGGATGACGCGTGGACGGCTCCGCCCCGGAACCTCCACCTGCGCACACATCACCTGACTCAACAGCAAAACGAAAATCAAGAGCTTAAACGGAGAACAACGTCCCTAAGCTCGTAGCCCGACCCCGGCCGAATCGTACGGGTTTTGAGGGACCTGTCGCGCAGGTGCCAAACCCCCTTTTTTTTCTTCTCTCTTTCTTTTTCTCCTCTTTTCTTTTCTTTTTCTCCTCTTTTCTTTTTCCTTCTCTTCTCTTTTCTCTCTTCTCTCTTTTTTTTCCCTTTTCTTTTCTTCTCCTATTTCTTTCCTCCCCTTCTATTATTTTCGGCCGAAATGGCCCTTCACTTCTTTCTCCCCGGCTCTCTCTCTCTCTCCTTCCCACTCCCCTGGCCGAGCAGGCCTCCTCCTCCATCCCCAAATCTCTCTCTCTCCCCTACTCATTCGGCCGAGCGGGCCTCCCGGCGCGCGGCGCGCGCTAGGCCGCCTCCCCTCACCGCCGACCGGTGGCGCGCCAGCCTCCTCCCTCCCCCTTCCACACGCGCCGACCGGCCGGACCCCGTGGCGACGCGACGGCGTGGGTGCGCCGGCCGCCGGGTCTGCTGGACCGCCGCCGGCTCTACCTCAACGCCGCCTCTCTCCTCCTTTCCCCATCCTCCTCTCGTCGGCTCGGCGGGGCCTGGCGGCACGGCGGCGCTGGCGCGGCGCCGGTCCTTGCCGCGCCGCCGCTGCTGCCGCTGCCCTCGCCTCCGCCTTCTCCTCCGCGTCCCTCTCTCTCACGCAGCCAGCCGCCGGCAGGCCCAAATGGCGCGCGCGGCGGCGCGCATGGCTCGTGGCCGAGCTGGCCACGCCGGCGGCTCCTCCCTCTCCCCCTATGCGTGTGTGGTGCCAAAGGGTTGAGGGGGTGAAGAACAAACTCAAGGACGGCTTGGCGTGGGATTGGCGGTCGTCGACGTCCTCCGTCGTCGTGGCGCCGTCCTCACGTCCTGGCCTCCGAGCTCCTTCTCCTCCTTGTGGTGGTCTTGATTGTGTTTGGTATTGGGGAGGCTCTCGGCTGGTTTACTCTTTGTTTGACAGTGGAAGGAATGGAGGGAGTGGCTTGCTCTCCTTGCTGTGTTTTCACCTGGTGCTTGAGATTGGTGGTTCTTGGCTTGGCGAAAAAAGAGTGGAGGAGTGGTTCTGTTGGTTTGGCTCCTACCTTGGCCGAAAGTGAGGAGATGGGAAATGAGCTTGCGCAATGTGTTGGCTCTTATAAGAGCTTGGATGGGCTGCCCTTTGCATTTTTATGAAATGACCGGGATGCCCTCCCGTGCCCCTCTCATATACATGACTGCTCAAGGGCACTTTGGTCCATGACTGTTGGTTTCTCTTCGCAGCGGTAAGACAAGAAAAGGTAAGGTAGAATTTGCCGGATGATGAACACCGAACGCGAGGCGGTGCCGACGGCCCCGGTAGTCCGGAACCTCGAGGCGCCACTCGGCTCTCTAGGCGGTGCCGACTATCCCGGCGGTGATGCAGGAACCTCTGCGAGCGATAAACATTCGGCACGCTAAACGCCGATGGGTCTGACGGCAAAACCCATACCCTCCCCTCTATTTACCTCTAATGTTTCTATTTTGCATAAATTCTTGTTGTGGTATTACATTCTACCCCCCTTAACAGAATTCGTCCCCGAATTCTAACATTCAACAATATGCATGAATGAACAAAATGCAATAAATTGCACATAACATAACAGTAACTCGTACCCATGGAGAACAAGTCCGGGTACTTCTCGTGCATGCGAGACTCCAACTCCCATGTCGCTTCTCGCTCAGACTGATGAGCCCAAAGCACTTTAACATACTTTATCTTTTTATGCCTCAACACCTTCTCTGATTCCTCCAGTATCCGAACTGGACGGGACTCGAAGGTGAGGTCTTGCTTTATGGACACCGGTTCTAACACAATCTCATGCTCTGGATCTCGCACATACTTTCTCAACATCGACACATGAAACACATCATGCACTCCTCGCAAGGAGTCAGGGAGATCCAAACGATATGCCAATTTTCCAATCCGCTCCCGAATTGGAAATGGCCCAATGTACCTCGGGCTAAGCTTCCCTTTGGTACCAAACCGCACTATGCCTTTAGTGGGAGACACTCTCAGGAGCACCTGATCCCCCACTTTAAACTCTAGTTCTCGCCTTCTGACATCTGCATAGCTCTTACGCCTTACTCTGGGCAGCTAGCGGTCTGTCTAATCTCTCGCCACTCGCTCTCGCTTGCTGGACCCAATCGGTCCCAAAGCAGCCTTTTCGCCACCGCATCCCAACACGGTGGCGATCTACACTTCGCCATACAAAACCTCAAGCGGCGCTGCTCGAACACCGGAGTGGTAGCTGTTGTTATAGGCAAACTCGCGAGTGCCAAATGATCCTCCAGCTACCCTTCCAAGACAGAACACAGACCTCAACATGTCCTCTAGTGTATCGAATAGTGCGTTGCATCGCCCATCCGTCTGTGGGTGGAAAGCGATCTTGAACTTGAGTTTCGTGCCCGAGCGCCCGCAAGCTCTCCCAAAACTTGGAGACAAACTTGGCGTCTCTCGTCGAAACTATGGTCTTAGGCACACCATGCAACCTTACTATTTCTCACATATATGGGTGCCAATTCACTCACTGAGTTTGTGGTGCGAATGGGGATGAAGTGCGGACTTGCTGAACCGGTCCACCACTACCCAAATCGCATCCTTACCTCGCTGGTGCGAGGTAAGCCGACTCTGAAAATCCATGGTGATGTCATCCCATGGCCATCGAGAACCTCCAAAGGTGCAATAGCCAGGCGCTTGTGCTCGACCTTTACTTGCCGGCAAACCCGCAAGAGGCGCCACATACTTGGCGATATCCACTTTCATTCTCTTCCACGAAAGTTCTTCTTGAGATCACGGTACATCTTGGTCTCACCAGATGCACCGTATGTATGAGTACGATGAGCTTCTCTCAAAATTTCATCCTTGACTTGAGCCTTCTGCGACGCGCAAAGCGGCCTTTAAACCGCAATGCACGACTCATCAAGGCTGAAATCCCCGTTTACCTTCATCAAGCGCTTCCTCGCTGCTCAAGCAAGCGATCGTCTTCATTGCGCCTCCTTTACTCGTTCGGGATTGCGATTCCGATGCCATGCATCTCACTTGTCTTTGTACCAAATAAACAATAGGAAATTCCCATCCGTTCAAAGTCGACGAACGAGACAACCCGAGTGGGTGGTGTCATCTTGCGACTAAGGGCATCGGCAACCACATTTGCCTTCCCGGATGGTGCTGCAGAGTGAGATCATAGTCTTTAATCAACTCCAACCACCTTCGCCTCAAATTCAGCTCCTTCCGAGTGAAAATATACTTGAGGCTTTTGTGGTCGATGAAAATATCACAAGTCTCACCATACAAGTAATGCCTCCAAATTTTTAGAGCAAAACCACTGCGCAAGCTCTAAATCATGGGTAGGGTAGTTACGCTCATGCTTTTCAAGCTGTCGCGAGGCATACGCGATCACTTTATTATCTTGCATAAGCACACAACCTGACCCACTCGAGGCATCGAGTAGACCGTGGCGCTTCCTGCTCGGGAAGTGTAAATGCGAGCGATTACCAACTTCTCCTTGAGTGTTGAAATCTGCGCTCACATTCATCGGTCCACTGGAATTTCACACCCTTCCGTGTGAGTTGAGACATTGGCTTGGCAATGAGAGAAAGTCTTTACTGGCTTGGCGGTAGTAACCAGCTAGGCCAAGAAAACTTCTCACTTCTTTAACACTAGATGGCCTTTTCCATTCCACAACAGTTGAAATCTTGCTTGGATCAACTGAAACGCCTTCCTGGTTAATCACATGTCCCAGGAAGCTCACTTCAGAAATCCAAAACTCGCACTTCTTCAATTTGGCAAAGAATTGATTCTTCCTCAGAGTCTCAAGCACGAGCCTCAAATGCTGCTCATGCTCTTCCTCCGTCTTGGAATAAATCAAGATATCATCGATGAACACCACTACAAAGTCATCCAGATACTTGTGTAGCATACTGTTCATCGTCTCCATGAAGATAGCAGGGGCATTCGTCAGTCCGAAGGACATAACTGTAAACTCATAGTGCCCATATCTTGTGGAGAAAGCTGTCTTTTCAATGTCTTGCTCGCGCACTCGGATTTGATTATACCCAGACTGTAGATCAATTTTGGAGAACACCTTGGCTCCTTTCAGTTGATCAAACAGGTCCTCGATGCGAGGCAATGGGTATTTATTCTTGATGGTCACCTGATTGAGAGCACGGTAATCAATACACATGCGCCAACTCCCATCCTTTTCTCGGTGAATAGGACGGGGGCTCCCAAGGTGACACACTTGACGAATCAAGCCTTTGGACAACAACTCGTCCAGCTGCTTTTCAGCTCCTCTTGCAAGGGTCGTGCCAAGCGGTAGGGAGACATAGAGATAGGTCTTGTGCGGGAACAAGATCAATTCGAACTCCACATCTCTCTTGGGTGGCATACGGAAGCTCTTCGAAACACATCGGGATACTCACGCACCACAGAATATCCTCAATGTGCAATGCGCGCCTTGCTTCTCCGTAAGGGCTAGAAGTAGCCAGTCTTCATTGTACGTCGGCCAGGGAACAGGCTGGCCAACACGAAGAGGGAACACGTGGGTGCATTCCCCTGGAAGATTATCTCCTTCCCCGAAGAAGCTTGCAAAGTAATCGTCCTCGGCAATCAATCACTTGGTAGCGATGCAACCAATCCATACCAAGGATAACATCAAATGGCTCTAACTGAATCACCATGAGGTTTGCAACAAATTCCTCGCCATCTATTGCAACCACACAGCCAGGGCATACTACGGAGCTAGCAAGGATTCCCTTTGGTGTCCTGACCACAACCGATTGGGAAATTTCTGAACACTTAGCTTGGCCTTCCTAACAAACTCCCGAGACACAAAAGAATAGGTAGCACCAGAGTCGAAAGAACAAGGGCTTCACATGAGTCCACTAACGAGGTACTGTCACTGCGTCAGTCGACCTGCACTCGTGCAGAGGCGATGAGTAGACTCCGGTGGTGTCGGGCGATGAGAGCTCGGCGCTCTGCTGTGGCGACAGCGAACCGGAGGTGGTGAAGCATCTTTGGAATGGAGGAGTCGGTGTAGGATGCCGATGTACCCGACGGGTGGAGCCCAAGATAAAGGAGGCTGCGGCACGGGGCGGCCGCCATCATCTGGATGACCCGAGGTGTAGAATTCGATGAAGATGAAGATACCGGCTCCCACTTGATGATCTTTGGCGGGATTACGACGGCAAACCAACATTTTGTGGCCGCGCTGGCCACAATGCCGGCGATTCCGTCCGCCCAGAACACTCAGCGACACAGTGCCCCTCACGCGCACTTGAAGCAGATCATGCCTTGTCTGGAGCAGGCGCAAGGCCGAGTCGACGATGAAGATCGGCGCGAAGAAGACGCGTCCTCGCAGACTTGGACTTGGGCGAATGTGGGGAACGCCGCCCCACTTGGACTTCTTAGGAGCGGGCGTTGTGACGACCCACCACCTTCACAAAGCTTCTCTTACGGTCACCACCGAGCGCTTCCGGATACCGGAGGTTGCGGCCCTTTAGTGAGCTGCATCTCCGGCTCCATCCTCGGCTGCTCCACCACGGACACGAAGTCACGCGGTGCGGTGGCTCCCAAGACATGCCGAACTCGAGTTGAGCCCTCGGCGGAACCTTTGGCCTTCTCAAGGTCATTATTCGCGACCGATGGTGCAGGCGGATCAGTTGTTAAATCCCGCCTCGTGCTCGGCTACGGTCATCTTCCTCTGACGAAGGTCGACAAGCGACCTCCATACTCTCCACGAAAGAATGCGGGTAAAACTTCGCTTTGAACGCGCGTGAAGATTTCCCGGTGCGGGACTCGGGCGGAGTCTGGTGAAAGAACCCCTTCCCACGGATGTCCGACCCTTCAAGCGGAATGCCACAAAGCGAGCTTTCATCGAGAGCTCATCTCAAGGGCTTCGAACTGCCTCTCCATGTAGCGCAACCAATCCGCAGCCTGGACTGGTGTGCCCGAACCGTCAAAGGTGTCTAGTCGTAGGGCCAACCACTCACGAAGGCCCATTCTTGCCTCCTGTACAGGCCGGGCGGCAACAGGGGCAACAACAGGGCGGTAGCGCAGGCGGCGGCCGCCGAGCTTGACGGCGGCGCGCGGACTTCCTCCATGAACTCCCGCGGCAAGGTGAAGACCTTCTTTGGATCTCTAGCTACGAGTGTTCGCAGAAGCAACCTCGCACGGTGCCTCTGCTGTACCTCAGCGGTGGCTCGCTTGCACGGCCTCGGCACGACCCGGCCTCCACGGCCACGTCCACGTCCTCTACCTCTCGGCATATCTGTCCACAGCAGACAGCCAGTCACACAACTAGCCCACAAACATTCACTTTAACATCACAAATCATCGACAAAGCTAGCGAAAGCGTAAATACAGCATAAGACCCATTCCCATCCTATGGTGCACCAGTGTGTCAAATTTTAATTTTTTATTAAGCCTAAGTCAAATTTTAGTTGAATAATTAAGCTAAGTTATCAAATTTTCTTTACCACGGACCTAAAACCTGGCTCTGATACCAACTGTAACACCCCGCCCACTCCATGGGCCAAGATGCTACCACCTACTCTACTCTTACCATTACATCAACACAGGAGAAATTCAAAACCAACATTAAACTTTATTTATATTACTGCGTTCAGATACATCATAGCAGTTCTAGTGATTACTCTAGCCTAACACAGCTAAAGTACACTGACAAAAGGTGATACAAAGTGCCGCTAGTTCGTGCCGTTATTCCATGTGCTACTCCCGCCCATGCTCGATCTCCTCAACGGTCACCTAAAAACATCAACAAGGCAAGGCTGAGTCCACCGACTCAGCAAGTACAAAGCAAAACAGCAAATAACAGGTTCATTCATTAGACCATTATTGTTTTAGTTCCATTAATCTCTTTTCCATTTAATCATTTCCAGATCCCATGAACTATTCATCATGCACTTACCCCTTTTTCTCACATCCCTTCCGGTTATCATTAACCTTTCAGTATGCATATGCTCATGCTTATGCACTTTCTCAACTCTTTAGCCTATACTGGTACAGCAGAGTGTGCACCCGTCGATGCCCACCCAGGCCCGCCCTGTTTCATGCGGGGATCTCAAGCCCGTCCTGTTTCATCACGGACCTCGGTGGCAGTAACTCTCATACGGGGACCCAGCTCCACTCCCGTGGAACATCCACTCAACGTGGACCAACACTATCCTTTTTCATGCCATGCATGCAATGCAAGTACTCCAACTTTGCATATCAACATGACACGTCTCAACATTCATCCTTTCCTACTTCACTTTATGCATTCGAAATATTTAGCTTACCCCAACATGGTAAGCCATGCATTAACCGGAAATAGTTAACTTACCTCAACACGGTGAGTGGTGCATCATTATTCAATTTTTAATCGAAATCACTACCCGATTCACCGCTTTACAAAGCACTTGCACAGTTAGCCTCGGGGATGACGCGTGGGCGGCTCGCCCGAACCTCCACTGCGCACACATCACGACTCAAACAAAGCGAAAATCAAGAGCTTAAGCGGAGAACAACGTCCTAAGCTCGTAGCAGTCCCACTTCAGATCGTGCGGGTTTTGAGGACTGTCGTGCAGTGCCAAACCCCCTTTTTCTTCTCTCTTTCTTTTTCTCCTCTTTTCTTTTCTTTTTCTCCTCTTTTCTTTTTCCTTCTCTTCTCTTTTCTCTCTTCTCTCTTTTTTTTCCCTTTTCTTTTCTTCTCCTATTTCTTTCCTCCCCTTCTATTATTTTCGGCCGAAATGGCCCTTCACTTCTTTCTCCCCCTGGCTCTCTCTCTCTCTCCTTCCCACTCCCCCTGGCCGAACAGGCCTCCTCCTCCCATCCCCAAATCTCTCTCTCTCCCCTACTCATTCCGGCCGAGCAGACCTCCCGGCGCGCGCGGCGCGCTAGGCCGCCTCCCCTCACCGCCGACCGGTGGCGCCGCCGACCTCCTCGCCTCCCCTTCCACACGCGCGCCCGGCCGGCCGGACCCCGAGCGGCGCGGCGGCGCGTGAGTGCGCCGGCCGCCGGCTGGCTGGACCGCCGCCGCTCTACCTCAACGCCGCCTCCTCTCCTCCTTTCCCCATCCTCCTCTCGTCGGCTCGGCGGGGCCTGGCGGCTGCGGCGGCGCTGGCGGCGCCGTCCTTGGCCCGCCGCCGGCGCTCTGCCGGCCCTCGCCTCCGCCTTCTCCTCCCGCGTCCCCTCTCCTCTGCAGCCAACCGGCCGGCCGGCCAAATGGCGCGCGCGCGCGCGCATGGCTCGTGGCCGAGCCGCCACGCCGGCGGCTCCTCCCTCTCCCCTATGCGTGTGTGGTGCCAAAGGGTTGAGGGGGTGAAGAACAAACTCAAGGACGGCTTGGCGTGGGATTGGCGGTCGTCGACGTCCTCCGTCGTCGTGGCGCCGTCCTCACGTCCTGGCCTCCGAGCTCCTTCTCCTCCTTGTGGTGGTCTTCAGTTGTGTTTGGTATTGGGGAGGCTCTCGGCTGGTTTACTCTTTGTTTGACAGTGGAAGGAATGGAGGGAGTGGCTTGCTCTCCTTGCTGTGTTTTCACCTGGTGCTTGAGATTGGGCTGGTTCTTGGCTTGGCAGCAAAAAGAGTGGAGGGAGTGGTTCTGTTGGTTTGGCTCCTACCTTGGCCGAAAGTGAGGAGATGGGAAATGAGCTTGGCTGCAATGTGTTGGCTCTTATAAGAGCTTGGATGGGCTGCCCTTTGCATTTTTATGAAATGACCGGGATGCCCTCCCGTGCCCCTCTCATATACATGACTGCTCAAGGGCACTTTGGTCCATGACTGTTGGTTTCTACTGCAGCGGTAAGACAGTAAAAGGTAAGGTAGAATTTGCCGGATGATGAACACCCAACGCGAGGCGGTGCCGACGGCCTGGGTAGTCCGGGAACCTCGAGGCGCCACTCGGCTCTCTAGACGGTGCCGACTATCCCGGCGATGCAGGGAACCTCTGCGGCGATAAACATTCGACGCTAAACGCCGATGGGTCTGACGGCAAAACCCATACCCTCCCCTCTATTTACCTCTAATGTTTCTATTTTGCATAAATTCTTGTTGTGGTATTACAGTTAAACTAGACTTTATAGGAAAAGGGTGAGGTAAAGTATTGATTACATACCCAAAAGAAGGTTATGTTGCTTAGTGGAAGTACATTGCCTTTCTACAGGATCAAAAGATGTGCCATGAGGGCAAGCGGTGCAGCTGTAGCCTCCTTCCCAATTGTGGCATGCTCCATTACAAACGTTGGGTATCAAACACTCATTAGTATCTGCAAACAGTGTCTTCAAACGTGAGTTGAAGTAGATAATAATATCATACACACAGTCCAATATGATAGCCTTCAACTAGACACCAGTTTTCTCCTCGAAAGTTCAGTGGTAAATCGCCATATTTTGGCTACCTAATTAATTAACAATTTTTGAGTAGTTCAGTTTGCCATGAAATTGAGAACGAAATGCGTATGATAGAGAGAGAGAGAGAGAGAGAGAGAGAGAGAGAGAGAGAGAGAGTGGGTCTACCATTGCAACCATTTTTGACATAAGGATTTCCTTCATAGCCAACAGAGCACTTGCAACGATAACCAATGATGAAATGTCCCTGCGTCGCAGTAAGACATTCACTGTGAGTGCTAACGCATGCATATGCTGTGTTTTTCTTTGCCATTTCACATGTTATATTGTTGATAGCCCACTTCCAAACTCCATTTTGTTCAGAGAAGTCAAAGTCTTCTAGTTCGTGAAAAACTTCGAACATTCGGCCTCCATTATCATCTATGCTCATTGCCATCATCTTTGTATGAGCATCTCCAAGGTTTGATGTCCTATCGACAAACAGGAGTGCATCACGTACTGAGATATTTGTCACTTGATATTGTGTGGGTGGTCTTCCAATAAGAGCTTGATTGTTTGTGCAATTCAGTTGAAATTTCCTATTTGCGGAACATCCTGGTTCGAGCCCAAAGGGGAATGGGATACTTGTATTGCCACATGATCTAGAACAGCTCAGCTTGTCCTTAGTGGGGTCATACTCTGTTCCAGTTAAGAAATATTAAGGAACAATTATATATAAAGATAAGCAATAGCTACTATAATGGATCCTTTCAGCTTTCCCAGCAGGCCAGCAGTTGGATCGGCTTATAACAATTGTGTAGACATATGTAAAAATTTAAAAAATCATTTATACATCATAAACATTAGATATAGAGAATGATTTCTTTTGGATGGGTTGATAAAAAAAGAATAAAACAGCATCGGTCGTTTTACTAACAAATATGTGCGTTGCTACAAAAATATTAGTTACTACACTTATCAAGTATACTGTATACATACAGGTGTCGACCTTAATAATTATAGCAAATATTGATGGAGGTTAGCAGAAATGTTATGGGATCTGCAAATAAAATGTCGTCATGAAAGTTGATGGTATGCAGGGGAAACAATAGAAAAGCAAGCTGCAAATATTTCACGAGTAAATTTATTGAAGCAGATACCATTACGAGTTGTCTGCCTACCTTGGCTGCACCCACCGATAATGTAAGGATTCGCATAGTCGAAATGGTTGGAGCAGGTACAATAGTAGCCTCCGTTGTCGATATCGTTGCATTGTTGGTTTCTAGCGCAAGCGTATCGCTTCTCATCGAGCTGAGCCCTTGAACAATTTGATCGATCCGTAATAGCAACAGAAAGTTGGGCCCAAGTAGCACCGATGGTGCTTGCGTCTATCTTATCAGAAAGGAGATCTGCTATGCTAAACCGATAACCATTGTCTGATATGAAAGCTTTAATAGTGCTACTAGCATTTACAACGGACTTTGCACCGGTTTCTTCTTTCTGGATGATGGTAAATTTAATTGCCCGACGGTTTCGATTGAGTGGGATGTTGCAGCATCCCATGCCAGAGCAGGATTCTCGCTCTGCTTCGTTTTGCATGATCGTCACGTTTGCGCACACAGTTGCGCAATTACCCGTGACATCTCCTGTATCAGGGTCAAACGTGTAGGCCTCTATTCCGCAACCGACGATCACCAGAGTATTATAATATTGATAATGAAATTGAAGGATCCCCCCGGGGGCCTCCCACGACCTGTTGTAGGTGCCGAGTACACCGGGCGTGGTGGCTGTTAGAGATATATGTATAGTTTGTTATTCCCCATTGTTATAAGGGGTTCTTTGCATATTTCCCACCTGTACTCTGTGTATATATACCGGCCCATTGGCCTCATATGAATACAAGCGCTATTCATAACATGGTATCGAGCCAAAACTAGGTTTTGGTTTACCTAGGGTTCGCGCGTGTGCGCCGCCGGGCGCGACTTCCCCTCCCTCCTCGTCGCCGACGCGCCTCGCAGCCCGACGCGGCTGCTCCTCCTCCCGTCCGGCCGCCGTCTCCCAGCTGCGCGCGCGCCCCGTCGAACGCGCCACCTTCTCCGAGCGCGCGCGCTTCCGGCCCCGCCGCTCGCGCCGCCCGCGGCCGCTCCGCGCGCCCACTCCGCGCCGCCCGCGGCGGCTCCGCCCGACTCCCACCGGTCGCCTCGCCGGCCTCCTCCGCCGGTCTCGGCTCGGCGGCGGCGTCTCCGCCTCGGCCGGCCGTCCTCTCGCAGTCGGCGCCCGACGCCGCGCCGCCGCGCTGCCGCTGCCATCGCCGAAGCCGCTCCGCGCTGCGCTGCTGCTGCTGCTGCCCGAGCCGCCGACCACCGCCGCCTACCCGGCCGCGCGCCGTCCTCGCGCCGCCGATCCGATCGGATCTGTTTTTAAAGTTTGGTAGCTTCGAGAAAGCTAAGAGAAAAAAGCAAAAAAAGCAAAAAAAACAACGTCGTTCTAACGCGCGCGCCGTCCGGCGCCGCTGTTAGACCGTTACCTTAGTCGCCGCGCCGTCCGGGCCGCCTACCAATGGGCACCGTTTCCCTCCTCGCGCCGGTGATTTTTGATGGTGCTAATTACACCGACTTTGTGTCTCACATGCGCATTCACATGCGTGGTCTTCGTCTCGGGCGTCCTCTCGCGATGTCACTGCCCGCTTGCCCTATTCCTCCGACGGAGCTGTTGCATTGCCCCGGCGGCCGATAAGGCTGCTGCGAGGCCATCGATGATAAAGCTGCCCCTGCCTACCGGAGGCTCGATTCCTACAAGGATCATCGGCCGTCTACACTCGGTGGTGCGATGGCGATGCTCGGCTCTTCTTGTCCTCATCGCGATGTCCGCCTCGGTTCTCTTACGAGGTTGTGGGACTCTCTTGGCTTTCGGATGTGGACTCATCTTCGCCGGCGCTCACGAGCCCTCTGGTGATGCCACAGCACTGTCCGTGGTCCGCGGGAGCACTCTCTTAGCGGGTGATACTCACGTTGATGCTTTCTACGCTCGAGTTCTGGCATGCGCGTCGCTTGGACTCACGCCGCGCACCGCCGCATGCGTACTGTCCGTGCTGCTGGATATCCGCAACACACTGGGTTTCAGCGGGTTTACGAGTTCCTTACTCGCCGTCCCGAAGTTCGAGCAACGGCGTGCCCGGCTCCTTGCACGCCACCCTCGTGTCACTCTCACGGAGGCTCTTACCGAGATACGCGCGAGGAGACTCGTCGAGTGGTCTGGTGCGATGCCACTCCCCTCGTGCTCGCCGCTCGTCGCTTTGCTACATCGCCTCCTCCAGCGGCTACCACAGTGGTGGTGGCCGTCCTCCGTCTGGAGGTGGCCGTCCTCACTGCTCCTCTGCGACAAGGATGGCCATCATCGAGTCCCAGTGCTACAAGAAGAAGCGGCATCTTTCACGCCGTTCTTCTCATCGGCACTAGTACTTCTCGACGGCGTCGCCTCGACTTCTTCAGACTTCTCTCACCGAGAGGAGATAGCCGACTTCGACGCCTACTTGCCGCTTGTGTTCTCCTCGGCGTGTTCTGCAGTTACGCTCTCGACTCTTCGGGCACTGAGAGACCACCTCCTACACAGTCAGGTACCTCCCCGTGGATTCTTGATTCTGGAGCATCCTTTCACATGACTCCTGATCCTTCCACTCTGTCTTCTATTACACCTCTTGATTCTCCAGCCGGTGTTCTTCTGCTGATGGTACATCTCTTTACGTCTCAGTCGAGGATCTCTTAGCAACTCCTCTTTTCATGTTCCTTCAGTTGCTCATGTTCCTCGCCTTACCTTGCAGCTTCTTTCTGCTGGGCAGATTACTGACCTTGGTTATCGAGTTATTCTCGACTCTGACTCTTGTTGTGTTGGGATCGCCACACGGAGCTCGGTTGGTTCGGCCTCGCGCGCGTGACTCACTGGCGTCTCTGGGAGCTTGACGGCTTCACCTTCCTTCCGCCACCATCGGCGCGGTCTCTCTCTTACGCCGCCGCTCACGGCTCTTTCCAGCGTTGGCATCACCGTCTTGGCCATCTGTGTGGATCCGTGCATGCGTCCTTAGTTAAATCGTGGTCTTACGGGCATCTCGGAGACGTGTCTTTAGATTGTCGGTGTAAGTTAGGTAAACATTGACTTCCTTATCCTCATAGTGAGGCGTGTCTCGGCGTCCTTTGATCTTGTTCATTGGATGTTTGAGGTCCGGCTCCTTCGTTTTGAAAGGGGTCATCGCTATTATATTATTTTTATAGATGATTTCTCTCGCCACACTTGGATATATTTCATGTCTTCTCGTAGTGAGGTCTTACCTATCTATAAACAATTTGCCACTATGATACACACAGTTCTCCACTCCTATTCGTGTCTTTAGAGTGATCTCTCAAGTGAGTACCTCTCTCGTCACTGCGCACTTCCTTCTTGAGCGGGGCACTCTCGCTCGATTCTCTTGTCCTGGTGCTCATGCTCGAGAATGGTGTCGCCGGCGCAAGCATCGTCACCTCCTTGAGACGGCTCGTGCTCGATGATCGCCGCCTATTCCACCTCACTTTTGGTGAGGCCGTTTCCACTTTGCCACCTATCTCGTCAACATATAGCCCTTTTACGCTCTTAAAGTGCGATCCTGTTGGCGTCTCGTGGTCTTCTTCTTCGACTACTCGCCTTCGCTGCATTTGTTTGTGTTTGCTCGTTCTCCTTGCCTCGAGAACGCACCAAACCGACCGCTCGATCTGTTGAGTGTGTTTTTAGGATATAGTGCCGAGCACAAGGGCTATCGGTCTTTGGGATCCTGTTGGTCGACGGATGCGGGTTTCTCGGGATGTGACTTTCGACGAGTCTCGTCCATTCTACCCACGTCCTGCCTCTCCTCCGGCTTCCTCTGTGGAGCCTCTGTCTTTCTTGACCTTTCCAGATACACCTATATCTGTTTTGCCCTCGTCCACCTGTTCCACTGAGTCTCCACATATTCCTCCTGTGGCCTCTTCACCGTTGTCGCCGCCTGTGTCGTCTCCTACGACTCCGCAGGTTCCTCCCACTCTGATTCCTTCTCCCTAATCGTCTACACTCGTCGACCTCGTGTGAGGACCTTCGGATGAGCATTCTTCTTCTGATGTTCCATCTTCTTCTGATGCTCCACCGTCCCCTGATGGGTCATCTTCTCCTCGCTACGCTCTCCGCGATCGCCAGTCGATTCGGCCTCCTGCCCGTTTTTCCTTTGCTGGCGCAGCTACTCGTGAGCCTGTCTCCTACCGGGATCTCAGTTACTCACCACGAGTGGCAGCTTGCCATGGCCGAGGAGATTGCTGCCCTCGAGCGTACTGGTACTTGGGATCTTGTTCCTTTGCCATCTCATTCTCATCCCATCACATGTAAGTGGGTCTATAAGATTAAGACTCGCTCTGATGGCTCTCTTGAGCGCTATAAGGCGCGTCTTGTTGCTCGTGGCTTCCAGCAGGAGCATGGTGTTGACTACGACGAGACTTTTGCTCCTGTGGCCCACATGACCACTGTTCGCACTCTCCTTTCGGTGGCGTCGCTCGTCGTTTGTGCATTTCTCGCCTTGATGTCAAGAATGCCTTTCTTAATGGCGAGTTGCGTGAGGAGGTCTACATGCATCCGCCACAGGTATTCTTCACGAGGGCATGGTTTGTCGCCTTCGCCGCTCTCTCTATGGCCTTAAACAAGCCCCTCGTGCTTGGTTTGGCGCTTCTCCTCTGTGGTCACTTCTGCTGGTTTTCAGCTAGTGATCATGATCTGCGCTCTTTGTCCACATTTAGTCTCGTGGTCGGACTCTTCTTCTCCCGTATGTTGATGATATGATCATTACGGGAGATGATTCGAGTATATTGCCTTTGTCAAGGCTCGTCTTAGTGGCGATTCCTTATGTCGGATCTTGGTCCTCTTAGTTACTTCCTTGGGATTGAGGTTACTTCCACTCCGGATGGTTTCTTTATGTCCCAAGAGAAATATATTCAGGACCTTCTTGATCGCGCCTCTCTCATCGATCAGTCTTGTTGAGACTCCCATGGAGCTCAATATTCACCTCCGACTCTCGATGGCGAGCCTCTTTACGATCCGACTGCTATCGTCATCTTGTTGGGAGTCTTGTCTATCTTGTCGTTACTCGTCCGGATATCACTTATCCAGTTCATATACGAGTCGGTTGTTTCGCTCCCACTCGGGTTCACTACGACCACCTTCTACGAGTTCTGCGATACCTTCGCGGACTATCTCTGCCGTCTCTTCTTTCCACGTTCCATTCGTTCTGACTCGAGCCTATTCGGATGCTACTTGGGCGGCGATCCCTCGACGCGGTCTATCTCTCGCTTCTTGTTTTTCTTGGTGGTTCTCTTATTGCACGGAAGACGAAGAAACAGATGCAGTGTCCGTTCGAGTCACGAGAGGCTAAGTTGCGAGCTATGGCTCTCTTGGCAGTGAGATTAGCTGGCTACGGTGGTTACTTGAGGATTTTGGTGTTCTGTCACTACAGGCCCTCTCTTGTCGACGATGCAGGTGCTATCGGTATTGCTCGTGATCTGTGAAGCATGAGCTCACCAAGCATATTGGTGTGGATGCTTCTTTCATGAGGTCTTGTGTGCATGATCGGTGATTACTCTTCAATATGTGCCTTGAGCTTGGATAGCGGATTTCTTCACAAAGGCCCGGACTCGAGCACGGATAGCTTCTACCTCTCCAAACTCGGTGTTGTTGATCCACCATGAGTTTGAGGGTGTTAGAGATATATGTATAGTTTGTTATTCCCCATTGTTATAAGGGGTTCTTTGCATATTTCCACTTTGTACTGCTGTGTATATATATGGCGCCCATTGGCCTCATATGAATACAAGCGCTATTCATAACAGTGGCGATGTTGAAGATGATAGGAGCATATACATGATATGGATTTTGTGTAATAATCTGAGTGGTAGTGTTACCCAGATAGAGCACCCCCGCAGGATCGGTGGTGCGGTTGCAGGTAAGCTCGTAGCCTGGCCCGGGTGGATATCGAGCCAACTGCTCGTCTTATCGAATTTTTTCTAAAATTGGTATATTTTGATTTAATATCATTTTACGGATAATTTAAAAGTATTTTTAGAAACGAGCTAACGAGCCGAACCGAGCCGAGCTTGAGCAAAATTCAAATTCATTTGAAATCAACTCATTTTAATGTTTAACCAATTAACAAGTATAATTAAAGCAATTTTAAACCGAGCCAACGAGCCCACTAATGAGCTTTTTTTTCACCCTACCTGGCCGGAAGTAGCCGAGCCCGATGCCGAAGGGGTACGAGATGTTGACACCCCCGCAGGATTTAGGGCAGTGCGCAATATCGGCGGCAGAGGGAGGCGCTCCTGATGCCCACCGCATGGAGGCAACCGCGGCTAGGTACATCAATAGCAACCGCAGCATGGTCGCTTGGACATTAGTTGCAGCCATATACTCCATAACAGAGCTTCGTGTGCTATGGGAATGCTTGTATTGCACGGGGACAAACTTTCAGGTTGTTATATGCTAAGTAGTGTTCACTTCCATATATTGTATAGTGGTATACTTGTTATTGTGACTCTTGACTCAGGTCTCCAGTCTAGTCGACGCAACGCGGCGTTGACTTGGGTCTCCAGTCTAGTCCAAGATAACGCACAAAATGGGGCATTGATCGATGGCACCACACAAGAATGTCAGGTTTAAATAGGATGACGACAACTACTGTGCCATCCAAAACCAAAATGGCATGTTCTTTTCGGCTTTTCAATCGTATTTAGCTTCGATTTCTTTTATGAATAACTATTTATTAAATAGAATTTCTTAGGGGTTACTCACTTGGGCTTCAGCTTATAGTTTTTGGATTCTAGTTCACTATTCCTTGATTTCGTTTTTTTTTACTTTTTTGCTTTTTTGGGGCTTTCTTTGCCTTTTTTCCCCATATTCGTTTGCATTGTCCGTGATGAGCTAACATATTTTTCTATTTTATATTGTAGGATCGTCGACGGCAATCAGAGGGGGGTGAATGATTGCAGCGTTTAGCGAAAGCTTTTCTTTAATTTTATTTTTAAACCTGCAAATCACAGAAGCGCACCCAAAAAAACTCTCTTGAGTACTGTAGCATATATCAAATTATGGTGGTGATCAGTTGGGCTTAAAAACTCATGGCTTATGGCTGAAAACACTTGTAGTGTTGAAAAAACATCATGAAATGACAGAGGCTTATTTAGCATAATTAAATTTAAAAAATTTAAAAATATAAAAAATATGTTAGCCCAATATGTATAATACAAACGAATACGAGAAAAAAAAGAACCGGCAAAAAAGCTCAACAAAAAGCCAAAAGTTCAGAAAAAGATGAAATGTATGAATAGTAAAAAATAAGTCAAATACCAGAAGCTTAAACCGAACCGATCAGGACTATATGGTGTGATTACTGAACAGTCAACTCACTGCATGTAGTGTTCATATAATGCAACTATTAGATAAAAATCATGTGACACATGCATTAATGATCTATTTGTACTAAGCAAAAAAAATCTCAAGTAAGCATGCAGTAGGTAAGCTCACGTGATGCCTTGGTCTGATGGATAAGCACTTGATGGCTTTCTTCTTGGATTGATGTGACCAGAAAAAGCAGCGTTCCTGTATGCACAACACAGCCTGGCCTTCATTTTTCTGCGCACGAATCAAAGCAAGACCCACGTCGCTGCTCAAGGTGCAGAGACGTGTCGTTGCCTTTATTTTTTTTTTTCCTGCGCGTGAATCCAGGCGAGAAACAAGGCTGCTACTCGGGCCACAAAGACATCTCGCTGAAGCCGACGAAAACGGATGCAGACCGAGACGACAATACGCGCTGCCACAGCTTTTCTCTGAAAGCCAAAAGATATTTGGTCCCCAAAAAGCTGTACCATCCATCGGCCAGCCCCCACTTTTATTATGAGCGACAGAATCCATTTTTCAAATAACTCGGTCAGACCTCCGATACAAACACGGTGTGGCCTCCGAAACAAAATAAGTCTCAGCTCTAAATCTTAATACCACTCGTTCAACTGGATCTAAATTTTTTTACCTAACTTTTAGCCCATTAATTTTTAAGGGACCCGAAACCCTTCCTAACACGAGTTTTCACACTTCCGATTTCTCAACTAATCACACGTCGAAGCCTTCAGAACTGCACCTCCTGAATCTTCTCTACGCATCATCCACCTTTGATCTCCATGTGCTCCAGCGTGAGCCCGACCACTTCGTGACATCCTCGACCGCCGGATCTCGATTTCCCCCTCCTGGTCGGTCTTCCTCGTCGCGACCATGACCGTCTCCACGCCTAGTCCTGCGCTCGCAAAGACCAAAGAATATTTTTCCCGGCACAAGTTCTCACCAACTTGACCGATATTAGTACACGCACACACGCACACGCCTCGAATAACAATATTAAGCAATGTTGTCAATTATTCATCATCATAAAAATTTTAGATCTAACCACATGGTCTAACAGATTCACTGATCCATAAATAACCAGATATTGTGGCATTCCAAATAGGATCCAGCTTCCTTTCAGCTTTCCCAGCCAGCCAGCAGTTGGATCAGCTTATAACAATTGTGTAGACATATGCAAAAAAATTTTAAAAAATCATTTATACATCATAAACATTAGATATAGAGAATGATTTCTTTTGGATGGGTTGATAAAAAACAGGATAAAACAGCATCGGTCGTTTTACTAACGAATATGTGCGCACTGTTATAAGAAATATTAGTTACTACACTTATCCAAGTATACTGTATACATACAGGTAACAACCTTAATAATTATAGCAAAAAATGACGGAGGTTAGTTGAAATGTTGTGGGATCTGCAAATGGTATGCAGGGGAAAACAATAGAAAAGCAAGCTGCAAATATTTCACAAATAAATTTATTGAAGCAGATACCATTACGAGTTGTCTACCTACCTTGGCTGCACCCACCGGCAACGATAAGGTAAGGATTTCCAGTGTCGAAATGGTTGGTGCAGGTACAATAGTAGCCTCCGTTTTCGATATCGTTGCATTGTTGGTTGCTAGCGCACGCGTATCGCTTCTCATCCAGCTGAGCCCTTGAACAATTTGGTTCGTTGCCTGCGTTTTTCTTATCAGAAGGGAGATCTGCTATGCTAAATCGATAATCATTGTATGATATGAAAGCTTTAATAGAACTACTAGCATTTACAACGGGCTTTGCTCCGGTTTCTTCTTTCTGGATGATGGTAAATTTAATTGCCCGAAGGCGTTTATTGATTGGGATGTTGCTTGTATTGCACGGGGACAAATAATTGCAGCCATGTTTATATACTACCATTGTAGTGTTCCACTTCCATATATCGTATATTGTAAACTAATTATTGTGACTCAGATCTCCAGTCTAGTCGACGCAACGCGGCGTCGACTCGGGTCTCCCGTCTAGTCCCAGTTAATGATTTCTCAGTGTAACCCGGATAGAGCTTTGAGGGACATACGAGATGTCGACGCTCCCGCAGAACATGGGGCAGTGCACCATATTGGGTTGTTTTTTTAGCTATGGTTTCAGCTTTGCTTCTATTTTTATAGTAGCTTGTTATTAAATGGTGCGTTTTTAAGGTAGGGTTTATAGATAAATTAGCTGAATGGTCGTACGTTGCTACGGTTTTTAAAAATTTATCATACTACATATTCTGAAACTCACGGGTGATAAAAATCTTTAGAACATGCATATAAATATATTCTAAAAAATTTTAAATCTGTAGCAACGTACGAGCATTTAGCTAGTAATTCCATTGATATGGGAGATGAACGCAAACCTTTTTCTTAGGGACAGTCGTAGCTCCATTGTGGTGCTATGGGAGTAGAGCGCGAGGGCAAGGGCCTCGAGGCTAGAGCAAGTAGAGGGGTAAGTAGGGTGGATAATCTGCATGGAATACACGGCAATGTGGTTGCCACTGATCAGAGCTATCCCATCACCCCCGTCGTGGAGATTGCGAAGCAGGAGAGGAAGGCTCATTCATCTAGCTTCGCATAAAGCACATCACACATAAATCCATCAGAGTATTTTCCTTAATATTGTAAAGACGAGGCAAGGTTTGATGGCGAAGGCGCTGGGGTGCGGCGTAGGTGACAATGGCAGTGAAAAAAGAGCAAATGTGAGGGAGGCGATGCAGCATCTACAACGGCTTCACAGTGAGGAACTCAACGCCAGAAGGGTGGGTTTGTTTGGGATGATGGCTTATGGCTTAAACATTTAAATTCTGGCTATTTGCGAGATGCAGTACGCACAGGAAAATAGTCGCATACGATGTTGGTCAGTACAGCTAAACTCAGTACACTTTTTACTATAACTTTTCTATTGACCCCGCTTTAAAAAAACACAGCGTTTAAAAGCTAGTTACTGTAGACAGTATAAATATAAGCCACAAAAAAGCTCAAACGAACCCAGCCATAGACACACACTACTTTGAGGTAGATTTGTTATTGTGACTTGACTCAGGTGGTCAGTCTAGTTGACGCAGTGCGGCGTTGACTTAGGTCTCCACTCTAGTCCTAGTTAACGCACAAAACAGGGTGTTGTAGGGGTAGCCCCCACCTAAACCCAGCAGGCCTGATAGGAGGTTATAAGGCCCAGACTAGGCCATGTATAATGACATTAATGCCCCTGAAGGGGATGATCAACTGTAAGGGTATAATTGTAAAAACACTCCCCATGTATATATATATATATGGAATACAGGCCATGGGGAGGACCCAAGCCATTACTCATCTCCCTCACTCTCCACTACCATCTCTCTCTGCTTGGTCTGTAGCCACAGCAGCTTGGCGCCGTCAGTGGGGAGGGCGAGGAGCAAGCCAGCTTGAAGGAGGATGGCACCGAAAAAACTTCGTCGGCGGCGAGGAAGAAGACGGTCGAGCGGGCGTCGCGTGAGTACGAGGCCGCGGCGGCTGCCGCGGCGCGGCGGTCGAGGCGTTGGCGCTTCGCGGCGGTGGCGGCCCGACCGTCACCGGCGCTGCGACGATCGAAGCCGTCACCGGCGCGCGGCGACCGATCACGTCCACCGGCGCGCGACGACCAACCACGTCACCGACATCTGCGGCGGCCGACCGCGCGACGCGACGGCAACCAACCTCACGCGCCGCGCGGCGCTCGCGGTAGCGCGGACCGGCGATTGAGGTAGCCACGATGGAAGCGGCCGGCGGCTCGGGAGCTTCGCGGCAGCGGTCGTGCGCGCCGATCGTCTCGGCTGGCGTGCGGCGCCCCGCGCCGCGACAGCGATGGAAGCGCCTGGCGGTGGCCCTCAGCGTTCCAGCGAGGTGGGGATCTTCGCGGGGTTGTCCGAGGCATACAAGAGGCTCGGGCCAGCGCCGCGATGGTGGTCGCGCGTAACCCACGCGGAAAGGGCGGACAGCGCGACGCCCCACATCCAGGCGTGCCCGCGACGGCAGCGTCGATCGCAGTCGCTCTCGGCGGGACTACGATGACGGCGTGGCCCAAAGACTTCAAGTTCCCCAGCGTCATCGAGCCCTATAAAGGCGACACGGACCCCGCGAGTTCGTGCGCATGTACGAAACCGCAATCGAGGCCGCGGGCGGCGATGATACCACAAAAGCGAAGGGGCTCCCCCTCGCGTTGCAGGGAGTGGCGCTCTCCTGGTTTTTTACCATAGAGCCGAACTCCATCTACGCCTTCACAACAACTTTCAAGGCAATTATGTCGAGCGGGTCGACGCGGACCAGCTCTTCGCCGTGAAGCGAAACCTTCGGGCTCGGGACTACTTCAAGCGCCGCAAGATCGTTGTCAAGTCAAAGATGTTAACGAAACCACCGTGGTCAATGCGGCCATACAGGCCTTCGTCCGCCCGATGGCGAGTATAACGCGCTGAAGCCAATCAAGGCGATGTGAAGCTCTTCGACAAAATGGAGAATACGCCGAGCGGAAGAGGGCGCCGCGGCGGCGACAAGGCGGCGACTCAGACACCAACCGTGCGGTGCCCGGCAAAAGCCAAGATCCGTCAAAGGGCGGTGCTTGAAGGGAAAACGTAAGCGTGGCGAGTCGTCAGGGACGCGCGAAGACCGCAAGGGCGCCCGCACAAGGAGCCGTCAGGCAAGCCCAGCGTGGCGATGAAAGTCGCGGCGAGGCGATGCGTCCTCGACATTGAGGGCGATTCGACGGCGGCGCCCCGCGGGTCGGGCGGTCGGGCGCGGGCGGGGGCGGCGAGGCGGGCCACGACGATAGAGGCGGAGAGACTCTGACGACCAACACCGGGGTGTGGTGCGTAGTCCGCGGCGCGAAACCATGACACGCGCACATGTACCTCTATCGCGGCGCGCGCAGCAGCGTCACGAGGGCGAGAACACGGAAGCACGTCGCCGTGGTGGCCATGTACGCACCCATCTGAAGCTTCCGTGCATACCTAGGCGCAAGGCGCAACCCCATGAGGACCCTCTGCGGATCCAGGCCCGCGCGGCAACCTCGGGAGGGTTTTCTGCAGCTACGGCTCGAGGCCACCCAGAAGGGTTATCAATGTCATCTCGGAGGCTCCTCGGTGGAGTTGGCCGCACGCCAGCAGCGGCTTACGCGGCGGAGGAGCTTCGTCGCGGAGCTACACCGCGGCGGCGTAGCACCGCCGAGCACGCGGGCGCAGCGCGAGGTCACGTTCACCCGCCGACACCCAAGGGTGGAACTTCCTCACCACGATCCTGGTCGTCCGGGTCGTCGTGGCGGGATGCGGCGTGGCGTGCCCTAGTTGATGGCGGCGGCTCCGCGAACATTTTGTTCGCGCGACCTTCGACGAGATGGGGATCCCGGCGCCTCGGCGTCGGAGTCAGCTGCGGGGCTTCGGACAACCTCTGAGCGCTTCGGCCAAATATGCTTGCAAGTCTCTTTCGGTCGGGCGACAACGAAAGGTCGAGGCGCGACATTCGACATCGTCGATCTCCGTAACTTACAATGCCATCTTGGGCGTCGGTCCTCAACTCCTTGGGCGGTGCGCATCACGCCTACTTGTGCATGAAGCTCCGGGGCGCGGCCGTCATCACCGTTCGGCGACGGATACATGGCGGCGCATCGAGCACGGCACGAGATGTCCCGCGCGGCGAATAGCGAGCACCTGAGGTTGGCACCACCGGCGAGCTCACGGCGCCATCGGGGTGACTCCGCAAGCCCCGCCGATAGGGCACCTACTAGAGGCTCGGCGCGGCGAGCACAAGCGGTTAGTACCCCACCCCGTCCTATGTAATCGCTTACCGCGCAAACGGGAATATAATAAAGTTTCGTTTATCGCCAATATGTTACCGATTGTGCGAAATACGCGGTGGCGCACGCGAGGCTCCACCTCGTGTGCTCCCGCGATAAACAAAGACGCACGCGTTCGCGTGTGCACTCTCCGTGGCGTGGGCACGGGTATGAGTATAAACCAAAGACGCCGCGTTCGGCGTGTGCACTCTCCGTCAAAGACACGGGCATGAGTATAAATTGAAGACGCGTTACGTGTGCACTCTCCGTCAAAGACACGGGCATGAGTATAAACCGAAGACGCCGCGTTCACGTGTGCACTCTCCGCCAAAGCGGGCATGAGTATAAACCGAAGGCGCTGCGTTCGCGTGTGCACTCTCCGTCAAAGACACGGGCATGAGTATAAACGAAGACGCACGTTCGTGTGTGCACTCTCCGTCAAAGACACGGGCATGAGTATAAACGAAGACGTGTGGGGGGACGCCTCTGCTATAAATCAGACGTGGACGCCGATCCCACGTGAATCTTGCGCGGCGGCCAATTGCGCACCTCAGCGTGTGGAGGCTCGCCTTCGCACACCACGGAAGGTATACGCAGGGGGCACCACGGAAGCCAATTCTGGGAGTCCCAGAGCACCGACGTAGCGCGCCAGAGGCTGGCTCCCGCGTCGGCGCGCACGTGGATTATACGATGCACCAGAGGCTGCCCCCACCTCGGGGTGGGGGGACGTCGTAGTGCGAAGGTCCGCCTTCGCACGCGTCAGTCCACGAGACTTTAAGCAGTCGTGGTGCGGAGGTCCGCCGCGACGCGCGCCTATCTGGACTCCAAACAGTGCGTAGTGCGGAGGTCCGCCGCGCGCGCCGATCTGGACTCTAAACAGTGCGTAGTGCGGAGGTCCGCCGCGCAGCGCCGATGTACGGACTCTCAACAGTCGTAGTGCGGTCCGCGTTCGCGCACGCGCGATCCACGGACTCTAAGCAGTCGTAGTGCGGAGTCCGCCGCATGCGCCGATCTCGGACTCGCGAGAAGGCAACGCTCGCATGGTTCGCACTAACGGTGAACTGGGAATGTGGGGATCTCGGCTCCACACAAGACGCGCGCGCATGTCCTAATTATCAGGAGTTCTATACATCGGGAAAAATTTCGCGTACTGAGGCTCGCCAACATCCTGCCGCTCGAGTAGCTAATCGGCGAGCTGCTCTAACACGCGATAAGGGGGTTTCATGCCGAGGAAGGTCGGCCGCCCAAAAGTCCAGCGACTCTTGACCCTTCGCGTCGTCGGCGTCACCGAGTTGCAAGGTCGGCGCAGAAGTCGGCCCGACAAGGAAGCTGCTCGGGACATAGGCGAAAGTCGAATTTATGAAGCAAGTGTACACTTCATTCGCAAAGCGGAGCATTACAACACACGCCACACCTAGGCACCACGGCGTCGAACTGCGGGTTCCCAGCGCCGCCCTCGTCGCGTCGAGGACCCGTCCAAAATTGGTGAGGCTCCCCTTCCGTCGCGACTTCCGAGCTCGACCGTCGGCACATTTGGCCCGCGTAATCCCGATCCGGTCGAAGAAGGGCTTGATGGCAAAGCGGCGGAGCGGGCGGCGTCGAACATTACTCGGCCCCGCCAGTCATCTCGGTGAGGGTCATCTAGCCCGACGGCGTGTGTGCAACAGCGGTGCTGCGAGGAGCGCGCACACGGGCATGCCGGCGATGTCGCGCGCATGGTTGCCGGTCGTCGCGCGCGCCAAGCGCGCGTTGGCGGCATCTCCGACCCAGCGGAGGTCGAGACAACTCCTCCGGGCCAAAGTGCGGTCGGCACCTCGATTACCGCCACAGCCCTTGAAGATGGTTCTCCAGCGCTTGCATGGCGTCCCACGCAACCACCGGGCGTCGCCAGCGTCGATGCGCTCGCTAGAGTCAAGGCAAGCTCGCCTTTTTCCTTCTCTAGCGGTGACCTGTTCCAAAAGCCCGTCCCGCTCGCGCAAACTCACGTTGGCGACCTCGCGGCCGACTCCGCGCCACGCAACAAGTCCCTCGGCGTGTGCCTTCGCCGGCGCATTCCGCTTCGGTGGCGGATGCGGGCGTCTGGCGACGGGCTCCGGAGGCCGCATAGCTCCTCCTCGGTAGCCGCGGCCTATCCTCAAGCGCCCTTTAGGCGCAGTATAGGCGTTTGCAAGATTGCCCTGCACGGCGTCTGCGAGAATAGAGACTTAGCGAGCTCACCCGCCTGAGCATGGTTGTAGAGTACCCTCACACCGACATCTCGGCGTCCCGGCGCCCGCTCGTAGGCTGCGGCGCTTGTTGGTCGGCGCCGCGGCTGCGTCACCCACGATCGCGCCACGCCCTCGGCGTCTCCGGGGGAGGCACGAAGTCCGCGGGGCTCACGCGTGCAGGTGTCCCGTGCTCCGCCAAGCGCTCCTCCTCCGGAATGAGCGACGTTGCAAACAGGGATGCAGGTGAGCACCGCAACGCATAAGAGAATGCATCAAGGTAAGCTAGGCCAACCTACCTTCGGTAGCGAAAGGAGGGCTTCAGGGACCCGCCCCCATACTACCAGACGGGGCTGCGGTGGCGCAAGCCCCACAGCGGCATGGCCCGCAATGGCGGCCTCTGCGCGCGCGGGCGGCGGCAACCGTCCTCGCACGGCGGGCGGCGTAGCCAGGGGGCAGAGGACGCGCACGACGCAGCGTCCTCGGCATATGCACCAGAGTCCCACGAGCCGATGCCGTCACCACGACAAATCTCGCGGCGTCCGATGGAGCCCGGCGTACAAGGCCGCTTAGCGAAGCGAGCAGCGGCGACACCGCTCCTGATCCATCGCGGCGAGGCCCGCGGCTCGCACACGGGGCGAAAGATTCCACTGGGCGATTTCCGTGGGGACCTCGTCTTCCGCTGCTGCTGCGAGGGGCGGCGGCGCGGCTGTCGCCTCCACGGAGGGCGTCTCTGGCACCACAGCGACCATGGCGAAGGCTCCACCTCAACATCGCCGGTCCGTGCGGATTTTATTTCGGTGGCTGCGGCGGGCGGCGAGCCTCCTCTCATTTGCTCGTAGCAAGCCCGCCGTCGAGCACTCGCGAAGATCCCTCGCCTCGGCGTCGCCATCAAGCACGAATCGGCATACCGCGAATCGACTCGCGCGCCGCGCGCTCGGGAGCATCGGGCGGCGATGGTCGCACTGCCGCACCAAGCGCGCCGACGCCCGCCGCCCCACTTCCGAGATGGCGCCTTCTTCTTCGCGCACCTTCGTCGGGACGGCACGGCAAGGCCTGGGGCCTCGCACCGCGATTGTCGCCCGACCCGCCTCGGCGGTGGCGGGCGCGCCCGATGTGCTCCCGCCGTTATCGACCCGAATATGCGCGCGGCTGCTCGCCTCCTCAAGCTAATCCACGAAGCAACGGAGATAACATCGACGCCTATAACGCGCCGGCGTGAATAGAGGAGAGGCACGCGAGGCTTACGAAGCCGGAGGCGCGGCAAAGACGCAAACCGGCGGTGAAAGCGTTGTCGTCTCGACACTTCGGCGGCAAGACGCCCGATCGAGGTGCAGCGGCGCCACGCCGTACATCACGTACTCTTCGCGAGGTCGCGCATGTTGAAGCGGCGCCACGCCTCTGAGCCGCTGGCCCTTCGCGGTCCTCTTCGTCGGCGTCCGGTGGGCGAGGGCTTGAACGCGATCGGTCGGATCGTGCACTCAAGACGCTCCGCTCTCCACGCGGTGGTAGAACCACCGCCGTCGATGAGACTCCCACTTCCGCAAGTGGAGTTCGCGAGGAAGAGCTTCTTTGCAAGTCGAACAAAGAATAAAGGTGACCTTGCCGGCTCGGCGGCGTCCGTCCTTCGGTCCTTGGCCGGCACCGAGCCTCGTGCGGTGGCGAACAACGGGCGGCGGGCGGCACGCTCTGGCGCAGGCCCGGTGTACCTGCGTGAGCCGGGCCACGGCGTTCGCGCGTCGCTTGCGCCGGCTCGGCCGAAGATCGCGGCCGTCGCCCACGATCGCCGCCGGCCGAATGCGGAGCCCGCGTCAAAAAACGCGAATCGACGCCTCCGACCTCGGTGTGCGATTCCCTCTCATCGGCGGGTAATCGAACGCTGGCGCTCCGACGAGCTTCCCGCGCGAAGCCCTTGGATCGTCTTCGCGGTCACGAGTGACGGGCCCGGCTCGGCCGGAGAATCGCCTTCCTTCTCCGCCGCCCGACCATCGCTTGTCCGCCATCGCGGTCGCTCTTTGGCGTGTACTTCACCTCTAGCGGTGAAGATCGCCGGCGAACGCCACGACCCCTCGCCGCCCGCCACGCTGCGTCGCTAGGCGCCATCCCTTCCATAAGCGGGAGAATAGCGGCGCGAGATATTGCGGGAGTATGGAAAGCGATGCAAGCGAGGAAGGGCGTACAATCTGGAGCGCGGTCACGAGCTACTTGCCGCCTCGCCCGATGCGCCGCGATCGCGGCTGTCGCGTCGGACGCGACCGCAGACGCACAAACGCCCATCCCGCACACTTCCGTAACGAAGGCGAAGGGCGCGACCACGGCGTCGGGGACCGTCCGCGACTGCGCTCGGTAGCCTCTGCGCGTGCCAACCCCACAAAATAGCTGAAGCCAGTGTCGCGACTCGGCCGCTTTAAAGGCGCACTAATGGACCATGAAACAACGGCCGGACGCCGCACTACTCATCGATCGCCCGTGTCCCCTTCCCTAGGGAAGAGGCGGCGGCGCGAGCGCGCAATCGTCCACATCACGGTGTCTGTGCATGCTAGGGCGGGTCGCGCGATGCGGCAACCTAACCACTGGCGAGGCCGGGGCCGGCGCGATTCGAGAATCTTCTGGCGCGAGATCTCGATCCACCGAATGTGTGGCGGTGTTCGCGGTCGCGAGTCGCGGCTCGCGCCACCCGTTCGAAGGGTAGGGGCGGGCGCGCGCGTCTCGCCGGCTGGCGCCAGCTCGCTACCACCCGTTCGAAGGGTAGGGGCGGAGCGCGCGTCTACCGGCTGGCGCCGGCTCGCGCCACCCGTTCAAGGGTAGGGGGCGGGCGCGCGCGTCTACCGACTTGACACCATTCTGCTGCGTCGGCGTCGGCACCTTGATCTTGGCGGGTCCCGCTCTGGCCGAGTACTTGGCGCGCCTCGGCCTGCGCGCGGGAATAACGGCGAGCCGCCACGGGCCAAGCAACCTCGGCGGCAGCCTCGACGTGACCTAAACCGTCAAGGATTCAGGCCTCGAGGTCCTCCATGTTTTGGGAGCGCAGCGGCCGGTGTGCGGCAGGTTTTGACAGGTTCTCGTAGGCAGATAGGCTCCAGTACGTCAACGTTCTTTGACGATGGCCCCGGTTGGCACGGTCGACGGACACAGATGACCTCAAGCATATCTGCCTACGAGAACAAGTCAAACATTGCCATCTTCATACGAGAGTGCGGCGCGCGCGTAGGAAGCCGTCTTCTCGATCGCCACTCCAGCCTGGCGGCGGCTGCGGCCGGACCTGCCGAGAACGGACCCACGCGGCGGCGCAAAGGCGAGGCCATGTCTCGCAGTGGTGCGCCTCGTTCTCCCAACGGGCCACCTACGATTGCATCGGCATTTTTCAAAGTGATGCGGGCGGGCTCCATAAGAAACACCGGTGTAGGTAGGTGCGCTGGGAGAACGGGGCAAACTGCTGCCATCGTGTGAAACGCAGCGCAAGGCGAGCGCGCGACTAGTCACCGATCATCGGCGCGACCAAGCTCCCAAGAAAATGGACCTCCATTTGTACATCAACATTCCCAAGCCGCTCAGCGGCGCTAGAATGCCGATGCACTGAAGGACCCATTTTAGGGGCGACTTCTACCAAAATACATGCGGGAACAACGCGCGCGGCCGCCATATATATATATACCCATCGCGAGGAGCCAACGGCGAAGTCAATCGGCGAGTCAGCCGGCGGAAGTCAACCGCGGAAACCGTCGTTACATAAATGGTCATGGCGCCTCAAGGCCCGTACGCGCCAAGCACGCCCGCCCGCGTGGCGGCGGAAGAACGAACGTCGCAACGCGCTGTTGCTCGTCTAAAGCGTGGCGGCGGTCGAGAGCCTGATGCGCTTACGCTGCTGCGCGTAACGCCCCGGGGACGGAGCGCGCGCGTACCGGCTAGCGCCCGGCTCGGCGCCACCCGTTCGAAGGGTAGGGGCGGAGCGCGCATTTTACGCGCGCGGCCTGGTCAAGTTCGGAAAAATTCACGGCCGCGAGGACGGAGGGCCAAAGGACTCGGCAACATGGCTTGGCCTTGTGAAGCCCTTCTCCATGAGAGGCTCTGTTGTAGGGGTGGCCCCACTAAACCCAGAGCACGATAGAAGGTTATAAGGCAGAGGACTAGGCCATGTGTAATGACATTAATGCCCACAGAAGGGGATGATCGTATAAGGGTATAATTGTAAAAGCACTCCATGTGTGTGTGTGTGTGTGTGTATATATATATATATATATATATATATATATATATATATATATATATATATATATATATATATATATATATATATATATATATATATATATATATATATATATATATATATATATATATATATATATATATATATATATATGGAATACAGCCATGGGAGGACCCAAGCCATTACTCATCTCCTCACTCTCCACTACCATCTCTCTGTGCTTGGTCCAGAGCCACAACACGGGCATTATTGATCGATGGCACCACACAAGAATGTCTGTGAGATTTAAATAGGATGACGATGACTGTACCATTAAAACAAAAATTTTATTCTTTTTAACTTTACAATTAGCTTTTAGCTTTTGACTTCTTTCGATATCACTATTCAAGAAAATAGGGCCAACATCAGTCAAGAAATCAATGCATACGTAGTTGACGCCCCCTGACGCGGCCACGACTGCCTATCCACAGTTAATGCAAGAGCGTTATATGTCTATGGTCCTATCCGTATGATATCCCAATCTTTTTTAATTATATGTCGGTGTTTGGAAAGCATTTCAAAAAAAAATGATCTCTTCCAATTAGTTGTTAAAATTTGAAATTTTATTTGCATCTTTTCTCAAATTCTTGAATCAGAAATCAAAACATGGGACAATTTTACAAGCACTGTTCTAGATTTCCTGTTTTCTTTGAGAATTTATTCAAAACCTTGTATTCATCATTGATATCAAAAGCAAAATTTAGGAAACTTTACAAACAAGGTTTAATTCAAAATTATTTGCTTCATATAACTTTAAAAACATTAAATTCTTTCATGTTTACATGTAAATGGTTTTATTGGATTACATTTAGTGTCATGTTCTCTTATTAGTGTGATTGCAATATAAATTATGTATATATTGTTTTACTATTAGATAATTTTATTGGTACATATCACTTGATCTAAATTTTATTCTTGGGTCCGCCATTGACAGGAGGTACCTCAGCTACCTTGCAAGCACAGTAGAAAGTCTCAAAACGATTATCTTAGCAGTCCATTAGAGGGGAATTACATAACGCTATTTCACAAAGAACAGGGAACTGCTAAAATATGTAAAAGCACTTATAGGAAATGTCCTGGATCCTGTAAATATACCACATTGTATCGAATAAATTGTGTACTTCGATGAACAGAATATACTAATAGTATACAGTTTAGGGATAAAGCTTTGCAATACTAATTCTGTAAGTTTGAAGTTCAATACACATTAATTGTAGCAAAGAATCAACATAACATGTTTGAAGTTATATGTACAAGTTTCACGTGAAGTTTTAAATTTGGCATAGAAAAAAGTTTTTATTGAAAAGATAGGAAACAAATAAAATTTTCAATCTGAAAAAATCAAGACTATATTTTCAAACTAAAACTTTAGTATGCACATGTAAATAAATTTGGAGTTTAAAAGAAAAAACCTCTAAAAGACATTATTCATAGCTCAGGTTAACGACGAGTTTATAACATAGTTAGGAGAAAAATCGACTGGCAACATTAGAGCACTCCCAATGGTCCTACATAAGCAATGTCCATATCATTAATTAGAACAATAACTAGGATTAGCGCTGAGGTGGATGGAAAATTAATGAAAAAAGATAGGGAAGTAGTGTATCATGCAAGATATTGCTTAAGCACGTAATCTGACATGAAGACATTAGCTAAAACATCTATTGGAGAGGGAAGGGATGTCTACCACATTATTTGTTGCGCCACTGCATTAAATGGTGCCATGCCCTCATCGACGCCATGGACACTGATGGCAACGCATAGCGAGTTTGAGCTTGCCTCCTCCCTGGCGTCGTTTCTCCTCAGGCCTAACGAGTTCTGCTCATGCGACGAGCTTACCAAGACCTTCTGCCCCTTCGACCAAGCTTGAGGAGCCACCACATTAATCACTGTCGCCCACCATGGCCGTCGAGTTGCTCGCCGTCGTACCAGCTGCGTTGTTGGCATCCCCCCTAAGCCCCACCTCTTCACTACATAGGTCACCGTGCTCATTGTCAGGGCATGTGCTATAGCACGATCGAGCTACCAGCCATCGCTCCCAAGCTCATCGCAGTGCTGACTGTCCTTACGCTCATAGCTACCACGCCTAACATTGTGCTACCTACACACTCACCGCCCACTTTTCCACACCAGTTGGCGCTCCACCACAACCCCTCACCGAGGCCACCTGATGGACCATGTGGAGGTGACCCCGAGTGTGTGATGAGTAATTGACATCGGTTTAGGAAAGTCGAGTTTGGTTTGTGAGGTTCGTACCTTATCATTGCGTGGTGCAATCGGTTCGGTCGGACTTGGTCAAACTTGGTCGTATAGGCTTAGGATGCTTATTTCCTTGATTCGACAGGTTTGGGCTTTTTCATGCGCAAGTTTGTTTCATTGATGCTATGTATATATACATGTGTCGAGCGGTGCTATTTGATGTGTTTCTTGTCTGTGATGGCTGCTGGATGTCGAGGCGGAGTCGTGGCGAGACACGAGGTGACCGGACTAGACACAGGCGATGTCGAATGTGTCGAAGATGACGGAGACTCGAGGTAGCTGTGAAGCTTGAGCAGCAAGAAAGGAGGAAGCTTCCCGGAAGGTGCAGGAGGGGCATTTTGGAGAATACACAAAGCTGCACTAAAAGAAGTGGGTTATGGATAAAGCACTAGAGTTGTTGAGGCTTAGTTGGTAAAGAGAGAGGCAAATCCATTAGTGAGAGACTATAAATAGGGGAGTGTCTCCTGCATGTAGCCTAAGTCTTTTGGAGGTTGTTTTGCTTTCTCTTTAGTGGTTGAGAGTGGGTGGAGGAGACAGAGGGTGTTCTGCTCTTTCTTTCATTGTGTTCTTGAGTGTTCAAGTGTGAAGCATGTAGCTTGTGTCCTCAATCCAAGCATGTATGGGGTTGTAGGGATGGTATGAGTTGATACTCTTTGGGTGTGTTTGGTTCGTGGATAGAGGTTGTATCGTATATCCTGACTGAGTGGATGCAGGCTGAGTGGAATCGTATTTCATAAAAAGAAGATGTTTGGTGAGGTTGCATGAGCGGATGCAAAATCGAGATGTTGTTTGGTTGCTGTATGAGCGGATGCGATCTACCAAACACGAGAGGTCGACACGTGGGACCGCATAAGATACATCGCATCCACCCATCCAGATGGCGGTGAAGCTCATTTTGGCGTATGCACCCATCCAGGATGAGGCGTATTTTTGCATCCGCTCATGCAGTGCATCCACTCGTCTGAGCAACCAAAGCAGCTCTTTCTCATATTATACGGATCCACCCAGCCAGGACGAAGGAGATTCAGGCAACCAAACACACCCTTTGTAATTGTGTCATCTCTCATCCTCAATATCAATCTGGGATGGCTTTATTTGAGTTTGATTGAGTTTTTGTTTCTCTGTTCGTTTTCCTCTCGATGTTCCTTTTGGGTGATTTCTGAGTTTTTCGTTTTTGTGTTGATTCTTGCTGAGGAATGGCAAAATGGGTTGCTCTATGATGGAATTGCATTTCTAGACCCTTTGGTCATCTAGTTCCAAGAGCAATTTGATCAATTTGCAAGAATCACTTTTTCCTCTCTCCTGTGTTCATGTTCTCATTTCTAGGGGTTTAGTGTAATTCTCGATTCCCTTCATAAGTTGGCATGAAACTTGTCATGTTAAGTCCTAAGGCTATTAAATAGTTAGGGCCCGTTTGGTTCATGACCAGAAGTTGCCTAGCCACAAGTTAGGCGTGTACGCTTTTTAGGTAGTCGTTTGGTTCATCGACGTAATCGTGGCATGCCACACTTTCTTAGCACCCGCCCCACACGTCATAGACTCAGTTTCTTGCCAAACTTTGCCACAAGTGTGGCTTCGATTTTGTTAGCCACACTTTCTGTGGCAGCCACACATTGCCTAAGTTTAGGCATGACAAGATTAGGCACCAACCAAACAGGCCCATATTCTCAAAGTTTCATGGTCAAAGAATCAAGGGATGGACAGGAATTTAGATTTTTATGCTGCCTCTGTGCCTTTTCAGTTTTTATCTCTTTCCCTGATTTCTTGGCTTTTGGTTGGTCTTATTTGATTCCTTTGTCTCCCTGGCTATTTAGAGCATTCTCTTGGTCTTTAGGCCTCAGGAAAGCCACTGAGAAGTATCAAATTCATAAGTGTTTGAAGTCTAGAGCTTTTGCTGTTTTCGGGATCTTCTGCCCCTGCTGTCTGTCAAGCAAACCGGTCAGACCGGCTACCTGAGAGCGGTCAGACCGGCTACCTGAGAGCGGTCAGACCGGGGTCCAGCAGTCAGACCAGCCGTCTTATGGCGGTCCGACCAACGGTGTAAGAGCGATCGACCGCCCATTGCCACCGTCCGAGACCAACTGCGATTTCAGTGAGCTTACTGTTCCTTCTTCTTGTAAACTTCCTCCTTTTTGTTGTAATTTGTTTCTGTGGGTGTCTTCTTCTAGCAGTTATCCAGTGTGGTTCTTCAGAAAGTATGAACTATCTTTATCATAGCTCTTGTAGCTATTGGTGAGAAGTTTCTTGAGTGAATATGTTTGGGGGTGAGTTTTAAAAAGAGTCGACATTCACCCCCCCTCTGTCGCTATTTCGGTCCAACACCACCACCCATGGATACCTCAGTGGGGATGTCTTAGAGCTGGCCAAATCTGCGTGTTGCCTGTGCAGATCCAACCGGATCTGGGAGGAGGCGGGCGAAGGAGAGGGGAGGAGGCATTGGAGGAGAGATTGAGGTGGAGGGGAAGGAGTTGGCCGGCGACGGTGAGGGTAGGTGGGGTGGCGATGGAGAACGTGGGAGGAGAGAGGCGGAGACGATGATGGGAAGCTACCGGTGGCCATCGGAGGTGGAGGGCGTCACCACCTCACCAGCGAGCGGGTAGGCGATCGGTGGGTCAATTGGTCGGAGGAAGGAGAGGGGAGAGAGAAATATTGGAGGATGTGTTAACTTATTGACTATGTCCACTTGTATATATTATGTCTTGGGGGGATTCTACTATTGTTTCTATGTGATGTGGAGGATATAGACATAGCACAACGTCTTCCACTAAGAATGCCCTTATATGACACTGACATGATTCAAATTTGCAAGAAAACATCAGTTGCATGATAAAATTTATAATAATGAGAAAACAGTTTTGGAGTTAGGACTGCCTTTTTAAAGTGGGGAATAGGTACTATTGGACGCATATTTAATAAGCTGAGGAGGATGAAAAAAACACAAATATCTAGTCCTTTTTTACAAATCACGAACAAAAATCTAGTCCTACTACAACACTACGGGACTAAATTGTGCAAACATAAAAAAAGCACCCAACAATACCTGAAATTGTTTTTGAATCGGCAACAATGTGCTTGAATATTGAAATAGCTACTCCTAGTGGTTTCACCTATGGCCAATTCCCAAAATAACACACAATTCAGAAATCTATTAGATTGTTAACACAAAATAGATTTAACCTAATCATCAAATGTGTATAGTTCACCTAACGTTACTGTTGGGATATAGATAAACTACACTAGCGCAGATTAAAATTTTTTACCGCGTAAACCAGAAAGTCATGCAAGTAAAAGATCATAGATCGTTACCATTATACGTGCAGTGCAGCGAAAATAGAGTTAAAGTGGCCGGTTCAATGAAGTACACGTTGGTGTAGTGGAAGTAGTTGATTGTCCTCTGGCCAACTGTCTCCTCCCCGCGATCATTCTGATAAATGTCGTAGTTGCAGCAACACTTCTACTGAGATCCACATGTCCAGGATAGAATATTTTGTGTCGGTGTGCTAGCACCAGCACACATGGTAGAGGTTATGAGAGGTAGCGGCTAGGATTTCGATGAGTGTGTCTCGGGATCCCTTCCTCAGGCCCCGCACCTCTCTTTATATAGCCTCCAATCAGATTCTTATCCGATACGATCAGATATCGTATCCAACTCAAAAACTTTTAGGCTGGATCTTTATCTAATACAAGTAGAGATCATATCCCACTCGGAGAATCTCTAACCAAATCCAATATGAGTAAAGATTGTATCCCACTAGGAGTCTATCACCTGGACCCTTATTGTTCTGTCCCGTTAAGTGTGTGGCTTTATAAGTTTATGTATATTTGGCCATCGACCGAAACTCCTTTCTGATCTATAAGTCAGTAGCGGTCTCTAGCATGACATAACGACTTCTAAATATACATAAAGATCATATCAAACAAACCTATATAGTTCTTATAAACAGATCCTTTTGCTTCATGATACCAGATCGAACTCAAGGCAAGAAGCGTGCCATCCTATGATAGCTCGATTCTTCACTCGAAGTTGTAGTGGGTTACTCAATTGTGATTGACTCCTCAACCACATTTGGTATGGCCATATGATTCCTTAATCCAATCATATCAAAGGACCTAGAGATATCTCTCCCGTTATATTTGAGAGGCAAATAGTGTTATGATAATTGACTGATTATCATAAATATCGGTCTTGCTGGGCCCCTTAGTAAAAATACAAATCCGCTCTGAAAATTTTGTTTTGCATGAATTTTGTCAAATTTAGAAGAAACTTTTGCCAAAATTTGTTTCAAAATTTTCGACTGATATTTTCAACCGATTATTAGTGATTTTCGGCCAAAGCTAGTTTTAAATTCAAAATTTTGTTTGAAAATGTCAGCCCAAAATGTTCCAAAAATTTCTGATAATGGGGTTTTTCGATCTTACCCCCTCCTCTCCCCCAAAAAAAATTCTTCTGATAATGTAAACCCTGGGGGCAAATTTTATCTTGATCGCTTATATTTTTCCGCATGTTTCATAATAAACACGAAAGCTACTTTTATGACCACCCAGGTGTGGAGTAGTGTTTGGCAACCCCTAAGTAACTGTTACATATGTAGAAAGCTGTGACGATCTTAGATCTAAGGATCATAAATACATTATGTGTGAGACTAATTGATGACACTTAAGAATATAACAATTACTGCAGTGTCTCATAGTAGGTTAATTCAACACCATGTTCTCTAACACATATCTATATTACTGATTTGATATCTCCATATCCATGATCCGTGAAACATTATCATTAATCAATACATGTATTGATCTGTAAATCCTATGTAATGTCATAAGATCAGAAATAATTTAGAATAATATCAAAACATGAATAAAGAATTCTATGAACAAGTCATATACTTATTAATCAATATAAATAACATTTATTCAAAGGACGAAATAACATATATTCAAGAGATCATAAGTATAAAATTGATATAACCATCTTCATGATTGGCTATAGAGTATATCATTAACAGTTATATAGGTCCCCATTGCACCAAAGTGGCCAGCTTTACCAATTTTTAACTAAAAGTGAGAAAGAATTCCATCCGTGAAAATTCGTTAGCTCACTACGTCATACATACGGCGTCGGCGAGCTTGTCGATGCCAGCTGCAAGCCCGCAGCGGCTGGCGTCGCCGGAAGATTTGAACATGTGCTTACAAAAAAGCATCTGTCGTTGTTTATTATTATTATTATTATTATTATTATTATTATTATTATTATTATTATTATTATTTGCGATGCGCTGCAGCTATCTCTATAGTGACCATCGCCGACGCCGGCTGACGGCAGGTACGACGACCGCCATGCGTGTATTGAGAAGGGAATTGTTTTTACTGGAAGCCGTATTGAGAAGGTAATTAAAATGATCGAAGTTGAACGCCAGCATTTATGAGTGGCTCATTAGGCCATTACCCGAATATGGTATGTTACATTGCTGGTCAGCCTCGGGTAGGCCTGGTCCACCCCATTCTGCATTGTGTTAGGCCTCGGGTAGGTAACGACTAGCACTTGCCCATCATGATTTAATGGTAGATTATCTTGTGAACTGTGGCTTTTTGGCCTTTAAGGAGATATGTAGACAGCAACGGAATCAACAGAATCGGGTTTGAGGCTTGAAGAATGAAGATCTGTCGTTCTATTGGAGCTTTTTTTTTTGTTTGTTTGGAAATTGGACTGCGTAGTACGAGTAATCCTTTGAATTAGTGAATCTCTGTGTTGACTGTTGTAGACTAGTAGGCTTTGTAGTGTACTAGTTTTGTGTACTGGTTTGCTTGCAGCTATGACTGGGTTTGGCTCAAGCCAAATTCATTAGTTCAATGCTGATTATTAGTGTTGCACCTGTGTTCTCTGTTCTGTAAGTACGACGCCTTCAATTCAATAGTTCAATGCCGAACTGCCGTGCTGCGAGATGACTGCTAGTGCAGTAGTGCATACTGCTTGCTTAGGCCCGGCTGACGAGTGTCGAATTTTGTGACCGCAAGTATCTCCCACTCGCCGTATCATTAGCAATCCGTGTTAACTTTGATACATACGGTATTTATCAATGCCATTCTTAAATAAATTAGTGTTTATCCATCCCAAACTATATTTTCAAAAATATCATATTTACCGAACTAATGATACCTGCATTTACCGAAATACCAAACGAACAGCCCTACCATGGACGATGTAAATCTAAGACGCAGCCTGTTGTTATAGCTGTCGGCCCAGGGTGGGAGACAAATTTTAAAGCTTGACACTACTGTCAAGAGTCGAACTTGGATTTCCTTCCCTAGGGAAACGAAGAAGTGAACATCCTACTGCAGTCCTGCTATGTAATTGTTGTGCTACTGCTAGCGCTAGGGCGAATTCTACTAGCAAAGTTTTTTTAAAAAGAAATCTACGATTAAAACGATCACGTACATCAAACAGACAGTATTGAAGGTCCAGCCCGCAGGCCGCACTTCTGTTAACGAAATCGGTTTTCAAAATTGGAGATTAGATGCCTAGAACAGCCCTTTTTCTGCCTTCAACAGCTCAGCCAAGACTAGTGGTGAGTGCACACCAAAAATGTTGGACTGCCTCACTATGTATGTACTGTTGTATGAGGTTTTGCGTGCTCTCTGCATTCATTCAAAGAAGATTTGCGTGCTCTGTTTTGCATTACACGATCATATACGCTCCCCGCATGGCATGGGCCTCTTGTCACTCCCGTCTGCTTTACTCAAAGCCAGGCCGATATTTCTGTTTTTGTTTCTTCATCGTATGATTGTATCGTCTGTTTTTCATATCTACTGCTGTTTCTCAAACAGAGAAGGCAATTGCCCAGAAAAGTCAAAAGAAAGTTACAGTAAATAAAAATTATTATCGGCATTCACGTATTTTTTTATTTGGGTTATATTGATCCAACATGTAGCAAATAGAAAGTGAAATATCATATAGCATGTACAACAAAAGGAAAACAGTTGCAAAGCGTTTTAAGAAAATTACGATTTAGCGAGGTAAATCAGCCCACGAAACTAGTTCTTGCTCCATTGTATAGCATCGAGTGACATCAACCTGTGTTGACGAACTAGCAACAGGGGCAAACTCAACATACTGTGTAGGAGAAGTAGCATTAGAATTGGACCGTAGTAATGGCTCGATTTCACTGCTCCTTTGTAACTCCGGCTTTTCCTTTGTTATCGTAGCTCTTAGGAGCTGTAATCTAAACTCCACTTCTTTCATTGTAGGCCTCTCTTCTCCTCTTAACCTTAAGCACATCTCTGCAAGTGAGGCCAATTCACCAATTTCTCCTTCCTGCGCTTCCTCAATAACCTGCGAATCCACTATTTCCATTGTAGTTCCTTGTTGTAGACTAAAAAACTCGACCTGCGGGGGGGAAGAATCCCCCCGGGCATTGCTTAAGAAGAAGATCTTCTCACGCAGACCGAGAAAACCCCCGAACCCCTGCTCCACCCTTACACAACGGCACCATCGCCCGACCTTGTGAGACTACCGGCGGATCCTTTGGATCAACGCCTGGCGGGCCTTAGACCGTGCTTTGGTGTGGTAGCGGCGAGGGATTTTTTCCCAAGCTCGAAATTCGCTCCCACTGGGAGTCGAACCCAGGATCTGGGGGGTGCTACTCAGGCCTCTAACCATTGGGCTAGAGACCCTTTCGCGTTCCTTGTTGTAGACTATGAAGGAAGTAATGGCACAAGTTCTGCTTTTCACCAAAACAATTGAGAAAGATTGGTTTCTTCCTTGTAAGGAGCTCAACAAGTACCACACCAAAACTATAAACATCACTCTTCTCCGTTAAATGACCTGTATGGTAGTATTCAGGATCCAAGTACCCAAAAGTTCCTTGCACAATTGTGACCACATGAGTTTCATCAATGGAAATGGATCTGGAAGCACCAAAATCAGAAACCTTTGCAGTAAAATTGCCATTTAATAGTATGTTGGCAGATTTCACATCTCTATGAAAGATTGGTATTGAAGCAGCAGAATGGAGATAAGCAAGAGCACTTGCAGCCTCAAGAGCAATCCTGATACGATCCTCCCATATTAACAGGCATTTGGTATTCAAATCACGATGAAGAAGGCCATAAAGTGTGCCGTTGGAGATGAATTCATACACGAGCAAAGGTACCTCTGATTCAAGACAACAACCAAAAAGGTTTACTACATTTCGATGAATGATTTGAGACAAGATGGCGACCTCATTAATGAATTGGTCAATTTGGCTTTGCTCCACAAGTTTGGACTTTTTGATGGCTACCACACGTTGATCAGATAAAATCCCCTTATAAACTGTTCCATGACCTCCATGACCTAAAATACGTGTTGTCTCAAAGTTATTCGTTGCCCTCTCTAGCTCTTCCAAAGAAAATATTCTTGTGCTTTGCGCAGCAGTTTCATCAGATATCAACTGCTCCAGTAGTAGGCCTTTGTTCCTTCGGAAGTATGCCCTTCGAATTTTCTTTTGGATGCCTCTCTTCCACCGCCGGACTAATACGGTTGCAATCAATGTAATAGATAGAACTCCGAGACCACTGCCAAGTCCAATAAGAACTCCTACATATGTAAGTATATGTGACATTTTAGAGTTACATTCTTTTCTTTCTCAGAATTAGACTGCATAGGGGAAAAAACGGATGAGGTAGTCTGACGTACCCAAAACAAGGCTATGTTGTTTACTGGAAGTGCATTGCCTTTTTACAGGATCAAAAGATGTACCACGAGAACAACCAGTGCAAGTGTAGTTCCCTTCCCAATTATAGCATATTCCATTACATTTGTTAGGTATCAAACACTCATCAATGTCTGCCAAAAATAAAAAATAAAACTGAATGTGAATTGAAGATGATAATATGCTTTTCAATAGAAGTTTCTGTAGCAAATCTCTGTATTATCTGTTCTAAAAATATCTGTATCATTGATGTGTAAGAACTTTTATGTTTTGAGGAGTTCAGCATGTAATATAATTGAGGATGAAAACATACAATAGAGATCTAGTGGGCTACCTTTACAGCCTTCTTTGACATAAGGATTTCCTTCATAGCCGATAGAGCATTTGCAGCGGTAACCAGTAGAGACATGCCCATTTGTGACAGTCGAACACTCACTGTTGGCACTAACGCAAGCATACGCTTTCTTGCCTTTCGCCTTTTCACAGGATATATTGCTCACAGCCCACTTCCAAACACCATGTTGTTCAGAGAAGTCAAAGTCGTGTAAATTATCAGCTAACTCGTCGAACCATCTGTAACCATGGTAATCTACTACAAACACTTGTGTGTTGGCCTCTTCAAGGTATGAGGGCTTGTCAACAAAGAGGAGCCCTTCATGTACTGAGATATTGGTCACCTGATATTGTGCGGGATGTTTTCCAATTAGAGTTCGATTGGATGTGCAATTCAGTTGAAACTTCCTATATGCAGAACATCTTGGTTCAAGCCCAAAGGGGAAAGGAATACTTGTATTGCCACATGATCTAGAACAATTTGGCTTGTCTCCAGTAGGGTCATACTCTGTTCCAGTTAAGAAATATTAGGAAACAATACAGGACTATATAATGAGAAACAATAGCAAGTATATATAATTGGTACATTCGTCTTTCCCAGCGGTTAGACGGAATTATTATAAAAAAAATTCTAAAAAATGCATAGAAAATTAGACATTAAAAATTGCATCTATACATGTTAAAACATTAGGCATAGAGAAGTTCGATGGGTTCTAAAACAATGTGAAGGGCAAAACAACATCCATCATCTATCTAGTATATACTCAACTAATGGCTAGAGGTGCTTCTCACTTGTTTTTTAGAATTCCGGGTTCATTTCTGTCCAAGAGCATGTAACAAATTTGCTCACGAACTTGCGAGTCATGGAGCATGTATGGCGCGCCGCGCCGTTATGGTGTGGATGGACCAAGGTCCTACCTTTGTATCTGAACCTGTAGCCGCTTTAATGGAATAATGATGCTCCATCTCAAAAAAAAAAAAAATGACCAGAGCTTCAGGAATGTGGATCGCTATAAATTTTTCACAGACACGACTTATCCAAGTAGACATACAGGTAAATATCTCAGTCAAATCAAGTTACGTGAAAACAGAGATCGTTATGCACATGTAATTGGTACGTAGGAGAAACAAAAGCTGAACACCAAACTGCAAATATGCATATGTAAAAAAAAATACATGGAAGCAGAGATCATGATACCTAGTTCGCATCCACCGAGAAGATAGGGATTGCCATCATCGAGTTTGTCGGAGCAGGTACAAGTGTAGCCTCCGCTTGGCCCATCCACGCATTTGTTAGGACCGCACGCGTAACGCTTCTGATCCAAGCGAGCCCTTCGACAATTGGGTTGATCTGTGATTACAGGTGACAGGAAGAAATAGGTAGCACCGATGGTGCTTGCGTTTATCTTATCGGAGAGGAGATCAGCTATGCTAAACTTATAGTAATCTGTTAAGAAAGCCTTTATTGTAGTCCTATTAGCAGGCACGACGGGCTTTGCATCCATTGGCGGATCTACAGGGTATGCCGGGTGGGCCCCGGCATACCCTGTAGCGGTGGGCCCCAGCGAAGTACAGGCAAGAAGTCTGCGCACGGCCGGTGAGACGAGACGAGAATAAATGACATGCATGCAGAGGAACTCAGGAACGAGACGTATAATCTTTTCCAATACGTGAGTCCATGACCCATACGGCCATACGTACTCTACCGACTACCATACGTGACGTGCGGGCGGGCGGGCGTGCGGCTCGAATGAGAATCGATCCTTCGCGGCTTCCTCGCCTGCCGAACGCGGAACGCCGGATCGCTCGCCAGATCGCCTGCCCACGCATGATCGCCTGACTCCTTGACTCCTTCGCTCCTTCGCTCGCCAGATCGCCTTCGCTCGCCAGATCGCCTGACTCCTTCGCTCGCCAGATCGCCTGCCCGCGCGTGACGCGCCGTCGGCACCGAGACGGTTCGCCTTCGCAGCTTCGCTCGCCTGCCCGCGCGTGACGCGCCTCTCCGCTCGTCAGGCGAAATCAATCAGGTAAACAAGTATGATTTCTTGTGATTTTTTTTGTTTCAGATGAATCAATCAGAAAATCGTCAGGTCTCTCGATGGATCATGGATGAGAGTGATCAGCGATGCCATTTTTTTTGTGATTTTTTTTGTTTCGGATGAGACCACCGCCCGCCGTAATGTACTTTTGAGCAATTGTTTTTTTAATTGTCTTTTGGATGATTGTCTAGTCACTTTTATTGAGCGGGATATTTTCTTTGAAGTGGATGAAGATGATATAATCGAGACATTCATGTCCCTTAGAAAGCGTCGGCTAAAAAAGTCAGATAAGTAGTATTATAAGTCTCTTACTCTCTTTTATGCCTATATTTTGAACTATCAGTATGGCGTTTGACCTATTCATATTGTAATTTGTGGATGTTTTCAACTTAATCTTCAAATTTAAGACTTATCATGTTATTTAGTGCATATATGCCCAATTACGTTGCAAATTTTACAACTGTTACCGAATTGCCAAATGATTTTACCGAATTGTATATGAAAATTTTTGGACGGCATACCCTTAGGTAAAATCCTGGATCCGCCACTGTTTGCATCTGTGTCTTCTTTCTGGATTATGGTAAATCTAAATGCTCCAACCGACACCAGCAGTCTGATGGCGCAGCAGCCGATGCCATTGCATTCGTCTTCTGCAAAAGCTTTCTCCATGATCGCCATATCAGCACACGCACTTCTGCAATGTCCCAGGACGTCGCTGGTATCAGGGTCCAAAAGGTAGACTTCGATTCCGCAGCCGACGACCACCAGAGCATAGTAATATTTATCTAGCTGAAAATAAAGGTTTCTCCCTGGGGCCTCCCACGATCTGTTGTAGGTGCCAAGCACACCTGGTGTGGTGGCGATGTTGAAGATGACGGAGACACGAACATGTCCTGGATACTGTTCGACAATCTCAGTGGTGGTGTTTGCCAGGAAGAGCTTCGGAGGGTCGATGGTGCTGTTGCAGGTGAGCTCGAAACCCGGCCGGAAGCAACCGGACCCGATGCCAAAAGGGTAGGAGATGTTTACGCCGCCGCAAGATTTGGGGCAGTGAGCAAGATCGGCGGCAGTAGGAGGTGCTCCGATTGCCCGCATAGCTGCGGCAGCAAGACAGATCAGCAATAGACGCATGGTGGCAACTGCAGCCATTGAAAGCTGAAAACCGTAGGACGATGCTTGTGTTGCTCGGCACAAACATGCATTCCGGATTGCGGGGTTTTTTTTTTCTTCTTCTATGGATTGTGTTAGCACGAAATGCCCAGTTGTGACTTGTGAGGCCAGTCCAGCTGCTAGTAAACGCTTCAGTCAAATCTCGTGCTCTGTGAATAAGAAATATCACCAAATGAAAAGTCTTTGTAGTTTGCAACAGGAACACGACTGTATGAAAGGTCTTTGTTATTTAGAACAGGATAGCCACTTACATGGAAAAGTCCAAGAACGTCCCTCGCAAAAAGAAAAGAAGAAGAAGAAAAGTCCACATAACTGAAAACAACATCACGATTGTTTATTCAAGAAGAGGACGGGACTAAGAAGAAATTAATGTATGATCACGATTGTTTGTTCAAGAAGATGACGGCACTAAGAAGAAATTAATGTATGATCATGATTGTTTGTTCAAGAAGTGAGAGACCATGTGGAGATGACCCCATATTTGTGATGGGTAATTGACACTTATTTTAGAAAGTTTGAGTTTGATTTGTGATATTTCTGCAAAGTCATAGCCCTTAAGCGTTGTCGAAAGCCATTACGACCACGTTGGACGTGGTCGAAAGCCTCTACAACCACGCTGGCCGTGGTCGAAGGTTGCCAGACAGCTTTACGACCACGTTGGCCGTGGTCGGAAGCCAGGTTCATTGTCTACGACCATGTTGCGGCGTTTACGACCACATTGGCCGTGGTCGAAAGCCACTACGGCCACGTTGGCCGTGGTCGAAAGCTGTTACGACCACGTTGGCCATGGTCGGAAGCCAACAAACTGATTTACGACCACGTTATCGCGGACTGTGGTCGGAAGTCGAAGTCACGACCGCTACGGTCGATAGTCAGCAGACTTCGACCATGACCACGTTGGGAAGTCGGTGGACTCCGACCACGTTGTGAGGCAGTCGAACGTGGTCGGATCGCAGTCGGACGTGGTCATTTGTGGTTGGACAAAGTCTGAGCGCAGTCGGTTGTGGTCGATACCGGTCGGACGTTCTCAGGACACAGTTGGACGCGGTCTGAAGCGTTGGGATGAAGTCAGACGCAGTCGGTAGTGGTCGGATGCAATCGGAAGCAGTCGTATTGTAGTCGGTTGCAGTCGGAAGTGCACGGATGAAGTCGTAATGTGGTCTGATGTGGTTGGAAGGGCTCTGATCACATTGGAACTCGCTGGGAAGGTCTTTTCTTCTGTGTGAGCGGTCGTAACGACTTCGGAGCTGATCGTATCATCGTGTAGAGCGGTCGTAGGACTTGTGCAAGTCTTGATTTATGGTTTTGACCGTCGTAGATGTATACGACTTTCAGGGATTGTGTTTCGAGTAAATTCTTTTGATGAATATTGATGAGCCTTGTTTTGTGTGGTCCTATGTGATGTGCTCTTATCTGTGATGCTTGCAGGATCTTGGAGGTAGGTCTTGGTGAGGCTGGAATGGTCGGGACTAGACACAAGTGGTGTTGAGGTCCAGAACGACTAGGTGAAGTCAAGAGGATTTAGGCGCCAGGTGGTTGCAAGCGTGGTCGGCAAGACAAAAGGAAGCTTTTGGGAAGGTGCGTGAGGGGCAATTCGGTGAAATTGACTCAGGCCTGAGGTAGCGGATTCTGTTGGAGATAACGGGTAAAGTGCTGAGTTTGTTGGAGATAACAGGCAAAGCGCTGAGTTTGTTGGAGCTAATGGGCAAATCAATGTGTAATACCCGGTGTTAATTGGGGCTTTTAACGGGTTCCCCCGGTAGCTTGAGGCTATAAATAGAGGTGGAGAGCACTAGAACTCGTGGAGGTTGTTCCCGAGTCGTTCTAGGTTTTTGTTTCTAATTTGCGAGAGTTGTCTCTGGGTAGGGCAAGATTGCTCGTGTACCTCCGGATGGAGTGGCTGTAGAAACCTCCATTAATGCAATCATTCATCTCTCTGCATTTATTTCGTTGTTTTGTCTATGTGATATTTTTGGATGATTTGATTGTGTTCTTTCCCATCTATCTTATCTTCACCTCTCTTCTGTTTGAGGTTGTTTTGCTTCTGGTTGCTTCGAATCTGGTTTGCTTTGAACTGGGAATCATTCTTAAAGCCATCTTGGCTAAGTTCAATCCCGAGAGCATGGTCTGGTCGAAAGTTCTTTGAGTTCTTGGCCTGGTAGTCGTGCGCCTCTTTGTTCCTCTGTTTCATCTTCGACTACCCTGTTCTTGTCGATCTCGGCGAAAAGTTTTCGACCACTCGGATTTTTCTCAAGCAGAGAAAGTGTCCTTTCTGCGGTTAAGATCTCACGACCAACCGATCCAAGAATCACAAGTTATTCGGAAGTTGGATCTTGCAGTCGTGTGCCTTTGGTCTTCTCTGTTTTTGCTTCGACCAAGTTCAAAGTACTATTTGCTCTGTTGTCGGTCACGGATGTTTCTTTGCTACAGGCTGTTCCCGACCGAGTGGCTCGATCTATCACTGTTGGCGTTCGAGCACTTGATTTCAGACAGACTAGCTCTTGGTCAGTTCGCTTGCTTTCAGTTCGACCGCAGCAGATCTGTTCGGCAGCTCTGGTTTGCTCTGGCTAGCTACTGGTCTTTTCTATTTTTGGTCGATCTGTTCCTCGATTTCCAGTGAGCATTCATCCTCTTGCTTCATAGCTTCTATATCTATCGGAGAAGAAGATTGTGTGAATACTTGGGGAGGTTTGAAGGCACCATTCACCTCCTCTGTTGCCAGTTCGGTCCTACAAGTGGTATCAAAGCCGGTTAGCTCTTCTCTGTAGATCTTAACCGGTCTGTTGAGCCATGGCAACAGACAAGTATTCCACCAAGCCCCCTACCTTCAATGGGATCGACTATCCCTTCTGGAAGAGTAGAATGGAGTCTTACAAACAGGCTCAGGGCTATGCTATCCTGCTGATGAGAACATCACAGTGGTAAACATGCCTGATGTTGAGGCAAATGGTGCTGGTTTTCCTTAGCTGCTCTCTGTGAGATAGGTGATGATCAGTTAGAGCAGCTTCCAGATAACCAACTAGCCCTTTTAACCAGAAAATTTTCACATGCCTATAAGAGAGTTAGGGAGAGAAAGAATGGAGGGCCGGTGATTTGTTTTGAGTGTGGTGGCCCCAATCACATTCGAGCAAATTGCCCCAAGCTGGAGAAGGGCAAGAATGACTACGACAACGTGAACAAAAACGACTACATCAACAAGAACCGCAACAAGAAGCCCCAAGCCCAAAGCAAAGAGAAGAAGTACCGCAATCTTGGCAAAGCCAAGAAGCTCTTCCACCGCGTCCTCACCATCTTCGATGACATCAACTTCAGCGACTTAGAAGGATGGAGCGACGACGACAGCAAAGATGATCAAGACAAGGACACCAAGGATGACGACGACTTCATCGGCATGTGCTTCATAGCCAATGAGACCGACATCAGCGATGATGATCTCTACACCGATCCGATGAGGTAGGTCCCTCCTACGACCAGCTCAATGATGCATTTCTCAAGCTAGGAAGATTTTATGTTAGATCTAGAGCTAGGTGTGGTGACCTAGAGAAGGAGTAGAGAGCTTGTCACGGGAGTTTACTTCACTTAAATCTGCTTCCTCCCATGACGATTGCGGTGTTTGTACTTCTTTGCTTGGAGATATGGAGAAGCTAAAGACCTCTTATGATAGTATGATTTTTGAGCTTGATTTGATTAAGGTGGAGAATGTTAGTCTGTTAGCTAAGCTAGAGATGACTAGGGTAGCTTCTTTTTCATCTACTACTGTTGAGACTACATCTTGCACCTCATGTGAGGATAAGGATAATGCTTTTAGAGGTCTTTATAACATGCTTCTTGATCTGCCTGAAACATATGAAAATTGCAATAACTTGAAGATTAACTTAAAAAAGGCAGATCATAAAATTGCTGAATTACAAGCTTCCTTGCGAAAGTCCATTGTTTCTTGTACCAACTGTCCTAAATTAACTGCTGAACTTGAGTCTGTTTCTAAGTAATTTCAAGACATGGTTGATCATACCATGAAAATGGCTCAGTATGCTTCAAAGGACCATGTTAGCTCACCATGCAATAACTATGAAAAACTAAAATCTGAATTGATTGCATTGGATGACAAGTGTGTGAAGCTAACTAAGGACCTACTAGAGAAGCCACAATCTGGTTGTGCTGTGTGTGCTGTGGTGGGGGAGAAGTCTAAGAACATGGTAGAGACTCTTAGGAAGAGTTACGAGGACCAAATGGCTAGAATTAGGACCGCCCCTTGCGTGTCCTGCGAAGCCCTCAAAGTTGAGGCGGCTGTGCACAAGGAGAGATCTGCACATGCCATTTGTTCTTCAGCCGTTGGTTCTTCTTCCTCTCCTTCTGCTGTTTCTTCTTCATCTTCTCCTTGCTCTTCCTGCGCCTCTCTCTTTCAGGAGTGTCAATATCTTATGAACACTCTTGAGAGATTTGTTGAAGGCAAGAAGAAGCTAGATCTTATTCTAGACAAATCCAAAATTTGCAAGTTTAATCAAGGTCTAGGATATGATTTTTTTAGAGGATGTCAGGAAGCATCCACCTGCTGTGACCTGCTGTTCTCAGACTTATAACAGCAGGTGTGATTGAGGTTGCACCAAAATCAAAGAAAGTTCATTTCAAATCTACAGGCTTTGTCCAAGGGATATCTGACAGTAAAGTGATATCACCTGTTGCTTCGACTTTTCATAAGTACAACATGCGAGAATGTCATTCAATGCCTGCATAGCGGGTTCAAGAGTTGAGGAGGCATGTGCCACGCCGTAACTGGCATGATGACTTGTGTCCCACGACCGAAAAGCCAACCACCGCCACGTGTCACCTGCTCTCTGGGGTCACACCCACTACTGAGCTCAGCCAAGTTTTGGCGGGAACTCTAGCATACCATGATTCAATGGCCCGAAGAGATGGAGGGGGCCTAGTAACATTGCACATGGTTTTAGCCCACAAAAATTAAGGACCTTCAATTATAAGAGGCTACTATTGGAGGAGTGGCCCTATCTTGTCCCAATCGGCCCATTGTACGGAGAGGCCAATAATTGTAAGGCCACATAGCTAGCCCAAGAGGGCTGTCACAAGAGAAACGACGATAGTACCCCTACGATTATGGATAAAAATAGGGGTATTCATCTAAGAAGTCATCTCATGTCTATAAATATGTGCCTTTTTTAGACAAATCTAGATAGTATAGACTTCTATCCTCTATCTCCATGGTTTGTCCGGCTCTGGACAACCCTTTTGTGGCTTCCCGTAGCCCCTTTGTTCACTGTTTGATCTGTAACCACGGCAATAATCAACATTCACATGTATGCATATTGGTACTTGTGTACAAATTTTATTCTGTCAATCTTCTTCCTGCCCTCTACACCAGTTTATATTGCTCCAACATGTAATAAGTAGAAACTAAAGTGTCTTTGCTCAGTCAACAAAGAAAAATAGTACATAAAGTGTTATTAGAAAGGGATAGTTTAGCGAGGTAAATCAGCCCAAAAACAAGTTCTTGCTCAATGGTATAGCATAGACCATGGAGTGACAAACACAACATTTTGTGCCATTGAAAATTGGACTTGGATTTTCATACTGGCTAGCCTTGAATGTCCCTTTGTTTCATCTTGGTTCTTACAAGCTGCAGTCTTAACTCCACTTCTTTCATTGTAGGCCTATCTTCACCTCTAAGACTTAGGCATATCTCGGCAAGCGAGGCAATCTCATCAATTTCCCTAATGTTTGCTTCCTCAACAACTTGAGCATCCACTATTTGTATTGTAGTTTTATCTCGTAATCTTTGAAGAAAGTAATGGCACAAGTTCTGCTTTTCACCAAAGTTGTTGAGGAAGATTGGCTTCTTCCTTGTTAGCAACTCGACAAGTATCACACCAAAACTGTAAACATCACTCTTCTCAGTTAATTGGCCTGTGTGATAATATTCAGGATCCAAGTACCCAAATGTTCCCTGCACAATTGTGACCACATGAGTTTCATCAATGGAAACAGATCTTGAAGCACCAAAATCTGAAACCTTTGTGGTAAAAGTTTCATCTAAGAGTATATTGGCAGATTTCACATCTCTATGAAAGATTGGTGTTGAAGCAGCCGAATGGAGATAAGCAAGTGCGCCTGAAGCCTCCAGGGCAATTCTGATTCGATCGTCCCATGTTAGCAAACATTTGGTACCTATATCACTGTGAAGAAGCTGATAAAGTGTGCCATTGGAGATGAATTCATACACAAGCAAAGGTACCTCGGATTCAAGGCAGGAACCAAAAAGTCTTACTACATTCCGATGAATGATTTGAGCCAGGATGGCAACCTCATTGACAAATTGATCAATCTCACTCTGTTGAATAATCTTGGACTTTTTTATGGCTACCACACGTTGGTCAGATAGGATCCCCTTGTAAACTGTTCCATGGCCTCCATGGCCAAGAATTCGCATTGAGTCAAAATTGTTAGTCGCATTCTCTAGCTCTTCCAAGGAAAATATTTTTGTGCTGTATGCAACACTTTCGTTAGTTGAGATCAGTTGCTCCAAGAGTATGCCCTTGTTTTTTCGGAAGTGTGCCCTTCGAATTTTCTTTCGAATGCCTCTCTTCCACCTACGAATTAATATGGTCGTTACCAATGTTAGAAGTATAAGCCCAATACCACAGCCAAGTCCAATACCAGCTCCTGCATAAGCAAGCACATACATTAGTTCGAGTTACATTCTTGTCCTTTTCGCAACAGACAGAATAGGCAAAGCATGAGGTAAGTAATGTACTTATGTCGTACCTAAAAGAAGTCTGTGTTGCCTCGTGGAAGTGCATTGCCTTTTTACGGGATCAAAAGTTGTACCATGAGGGCAACCTGCGCAACTAAAGCTCCCTTCCGAGTTGTAGCATGTTCCATTGCATAAGTTGGGCATCAAACACTCATCAATATCTGCATGAGACGTCCACCTGAAATGTGAGCTTTACTGGATAATATATCATTTCGATGGTCCTATTTGCTTGCACTGAGCTAAACATGGGTTTTCACAAAGTTTTGTAGCGAATCAGCATAATTTGGCTGTATAAGACTTTTTTTAAAAAAAGTTTAGCATGCTGTAAAATTTGATAATTAGATGCATACAACCGAGATAGTAGAGTTTTTCTATACCATGACAGCCCTTTTTGACGTAAGGATTTCCTTCATAGCCGACAGAGCACCTGCACCGGTAACCAATGTAAACATGTCCATGGGTGACAGTAATACACTCACTGTTAGCACTGATGCATGCATATGAAGTCATTTTGTTTGCCATCTCGCAGGTTATATTGTTGATAGCCCACTTCAAAACACCATATTGCTCAGAAAAGTCAAAGTCTTCTAAACCATCAATGACCTCCTGGGACCATCCGTTACCTGAGTAGTGTATTGCAAGCAGCCTTGTGTTGGCATCTTCAAGGTTTGAGGGCATGTCGAAGAACAAGAGTCCTTCATCTACTACAATTTTTGTCAGTTGATATTGTGTGGGTGGACTTCCAATGAGAGGTTGATTAGATGTGCAGTTCAGTTGAAACTTCTTATTTGCAGAACATCCTGGTTCAAGTCCAAAGGGAAAAGGAATACTTGTATTGCCACATGACCTAGAACAACTCAGCTTGTCTCGAGTGGGATCATACTCTGTTTCAAATAAGAAATACTAAGAAGCAAGACTATAACCGGATACAATAGCTTAGAATAATTAATAGGTGCTCTAGGCTTTTATACAATTAGACGATTTTGTAAGTAAAACATTTTTAAGACATTCTTCCTAGCAGGCTTACTGCTATAGCTGCCTAAAATTTTCATTTTTTGTTATTTATATAGTAGGAAAATGATATACCTAAGCACAGAGTGAAACAGTCTAGGCCAGGTGTGGTAACAAGTACCATCCTTTTTTTTGTATTGGATGTTGTATTAGATCTTATATAGAGATTGACATAATGGAATTATAACTACTGCAACTCTATTTTGAAATATATCTATGTAATTGCAACATTTTTATATGATGTTGTGTGAGATTACTCAAGAATATGTGCTTCACAAGAACATCTTCATATGGTAATAGTTTTTACTAGATATCCTCCCGCTACTACGCATGTTCCTTTTTTTTTGAAATGTAATGGAAGGAGCTCTGCCCTTTCATATTCATGTACGATTAAACTTGGTGGTGTTTAGGAAAAGAAAAATAGAAAATCAAACTACAAATCTGCACATGTAAATTCATAGACTCAAAGAAAGTTACGAGCTGTGCACGTACCTTGGTTGCACCCACCGAGAAGGTATGGATTTCCACCGTCATAACTGTCGAAGCACGTACAATAGTATCCTCTGTTTGGCACATCCACACATTTGTTACTGCCGCAGGCGTAGTGCTTCTGATCCAGCTGAGCCCTTTGACAATTGGGTTGATCCGTCATTACAGCTGACAGACCGAACCAAGTAGTACCGATGGTGCTCGCCGTAATCTTATCGGGCAGGAGAACTGTTATGTTATAGTCATACAAGGGGAATGCTATGAAAGCCTTTATAGCACTACTGATGGGCGTTGCGACTGCCTCTTCATTCTGGATGACGGTAAATCTAAATGCATCAACCCATTCTTTGATTCTGATGGTGCAGCAGCCCAGACCATTGCAATCTGCAAAAGCATTCTCCATAGTCGCCATGTCAGCACACGCACTTGAACAATGCCCCAGGACGTTGCCGGTATCAGAGTCGAACAAGTATACCTCAATTCCACAACCCACGAGAACAAAAAAATAAAAATCAAAGTCAAGAAAATGAAGGATTCTTCCTGGGGCCTCCCACGACCTGTTGTAGGTGCCGGGTACACCTGGTTTGGTGGCGATGTTGAAGACGACCAAGGCTTTAACTTGTCCGCCGGGGTATTGATCGACAATCTCGGTGGTGGTGTTACCCAAGAAGAGCTTGGGAGGATTGGTGGTGTGGTTGCAGGTAAGCTCGAAGCCTGGACGGAAGCAGCCGGGTCCGACGCCGAAGGGGTATGAGATGTTCGCGCTCCCGCATGATTTGGGGCAGTGCGCAAGATCAGAGGCGGAGGGAGGCGCCCCTGATGCCCACGGCGCGGTGGTGGCCGCGGCTAGGCACATCAACATGAACCTCATGATGTTTAGGACAGTAGCTGCGCCCATTTGAGAGTTTCCTACACACTATGGAGATGCTTGTGTACGTCGACGTTATGTTCGTCTCCTACCCAAGACGAATTCCTGCAGCGGAAGGTGGTGGCGGTTGGTTATCTGGTAGTACGTTCATAGAGGGAACTTGTAGACTTCATGGTGGGCTTTTCTTAGTGCCCCGATGCAATAATTTCTTCTTTTTCTGATCGTTCGTTGTCGTTCTTCTGTTCTTTCGTTTTAATTGACTGGGTCAGTTCGATTTGGGAGTTTGTACGTAACTTTTTCTTCTATCTCAATACAAAACTACAAATAATAGGTACTTCTTATGCGTATTGTCGAAAAAACTTTCTGGTCGTTTTAGATGGTGCAGTGTTAGCACGCAATGCCCACATTTCCTAGTTGACAGGATTTAGGTGCCGCTCGGTTGAGCTGAAAAATAGTGATTTATGACTGAAATTGTACTGTAACTGATTAAAATTATACTGTAGTTAAAGATGGCTTATTTGACGTAATTAAATTTAAAAAAATTAAAAATAGAAAAAAAAATATGTTAACTCATCATGGATAACGCAAATGAATACGAAAAAAAAGAACCGGTAAAAAGCTTAAAAGCCAAAAATTTAGAAAAACAAAATTTATAAATAATAAAAAATAAATTAGAAATCAAAAGTTTAAACCAAAGTAAACGAAACGTTAGTCGAAATTAGTGCACATAGTTGCCTGCCGTGACGGGCCAACGACTCTCCCTTTTCACACCTAGTACAACGTGACGGCAGGATGATGGCGCCGAGGAAAATCAGCGCATACTTTTCCAAGGTAAAACCCGCTAAGTATTGAAGGCTTCTTCACTCCAACAGTCATAGCAAGCTACGAATATCAGATACACAGAAGAAACACAAACATTAAGCCAACAAGCTAAAACTCTACGCACCAGCAAAATAGCCCAAAAAACCCTAGGGCAGTTTGACTGCTATTACAGAGTTAGGTCTGACCGCTTAGATCGGTCTAACAGTTTGCACCATGACAATCTTATCGCCCTTAAGCACAGTGGCAAAATCATCACGAATGCAAAACCTTTAAAAGATCTAACTCTTAAACCATGGCTCCATATTTTATAAAACTTGAAACAAAGCTTCTCTAGAACCTTAGGAACCTATTCCAACTAACAATCTTATAGATCATTGTCAAAATTTCAACCTTTGTCCAAATCAAAAAAGATTACACAAAAATCAGGTCAAAACCTAAACCAAAACCAAAAACTTGCTCCAGGTCAATGAAGATCAAGATGGCCATACATCAACTCTCACAAGTCCTAATAAGATAAACCATAGCAAGAAACCAAGACAAAAACTCTACAATGAAAGTTCTCAAGAAATATCTCTTCTTAAGCAAAAACCAACAAAGCAAGGCAAACTTCAAGAACATGTTATAGGGTTGTCTAGATGAATGAGATCTAGTATTTAAGAGATTCTTCTATTACTTACTCATCATTGGGAACCAGGAAGATCGAGAAGGAAAGAAATCCAAGCAAATAAAAAGCACAAGGAGGAAATCATGCTAAAATTCATTTGGACGAAATTTAGATCTTTATTTCAGTACAAATAATATGTAGTTGTTATGCGTACTTACTAAAAAATTCTGGGCGTTCATATGGTATAGGCCCTATTCGTAGAAGCTAATATTAACACATAGTTTCTCAAAGTAGCTTCTTACTCCTCTCGCTCCTCTTTCGCTCCAAAAATAAGTTAAAGATCAGGTTCATAACATACCATACCCCTCTCACTTCCGTCTCGTAAATATACCTCTCTCTTATTTTTTGCACTACTCACCACTTTTTCCTAAAATCACTTCTTTTAACTACTACTATTTATTTTCAATTAAAAATGTTGGATCGTAAGGACGTTCTCACCCCAAAAGCTAGCCAATGAGGTGAGGGGCTCTTTCACTTTTAAGTTAGGTTTCTCGCCCTTCCACAACCAATGTGGCACTATTCGAACAATCTCCCCCTTCACACATTGGCATCCCTCAGCCCTTCACCGCCCTTTCAACGTACACCGACGGTCCCTCAGGATCACTGTCCATCAGATGTTCACACACTAGTATCCATTAGGCCAGAGATGTTAGAACCAAGCTCTGATACCACTTGTTAGATCGTAAGGGCCTTCTCACTCTAAAAGTTAGCCAATGAGGTGAGGAACTCTCCCACTTTTAAATTAGATCCTTTACCTTTTTACAATCAATATAGGACTATTTCAACAACAAAAAAAACTATCAGCCATAATCAAAAGACTTCAAACCTATACAACACCGCGGTAGTGTTAGCACGCAATGCCCCATTTCCTAGTTGTGCTGCTCAGAAGTCTATTCTAGTCGAGCAGTAATGCATGACTCGATAATATCCTTGCTAACCTGGAAAACTGGGGCATCGATCGATGTAGACGTGTGACCACAGAAAAATGTTTGAATTTTAGATAGGATAACGACTGTTTTGTCCAAGATGACATGATTTAGTAGAAATTAGTGCACATAGTGACTTTCGTTGACGCACCGACGACTCTGCCTTTCACACATAGTACAGTGTAACACGGTATAGATTTTTTTCATTTAACTAACAAATTCTCTCCTATCGACGGCGCGGAGACAGATCGATCGAGATCAGGCGCGGAGAATGGCCCGGAGAGCAGGCGTTGCGGGAGACCGGACAGGCGACGTCGCGAGGAGGGCGATTAGCGTCGCGCGTCACGCGGCAGATCAGGCGACGAGCCGACGAGGGAGGTCAGGCGTCGCGCGAGAAAGACGGGGAGGCGGGGGCCGGAAAAAAGAATGTGAACCGGTAAGGATTGTTTTGCAAAAATGTATAAGTGGATTGGGTGCTTCCACCTTCAAAGATCCGTGCCGTTTGAGGTACATCCGATGGCCCATGGCCGCTTTAGCATGTTAGCACCGAATAGCTCGTTAGCACTGGATACGTTCCTATATATATATATATATATATATATATATATATATATATATATATATATATATATATATATATATATATATATATATATATATATATATATATATATATATATATATATATATATATATATATATATATATATATATATATATATATATATATATATATATGGCAAGGACTTTTCTCGTCTCAAATGTTATTTTATCCAACTATTTGTATTCGTATACAAATTTGATTAAATAATATACATATTTTACGCAAATGACTAATTAGTTGGATGAGTTTTTTAATTTAACGTGAATTAATGTTTCTTTATATAAAATAAATGTAACATCCCAAAATTCAGATGTTCAAAAATATAGAATTTTTAAAACTTTTTCTTGCATTTTGCCGGCATTCAAATTTCTTCTGAATATTTATTTGAAATCTTTTGAGTTTTGTGACATGCAAATTAATATATTGAGAAATAATATCCAAATAAAAACAATAATGGTGTTAATGAAAGAAACATAAAATCCGAGGATCTACAACAAACTAAAAATTCAAGTATTAGATAATGGATATAAAAGTTTGAAATTCAATTTAACTAGGTAAAGAAAAGCAATGGCTAAAGGAATATTAAAAACACACATCTAAATAGTTGAACTGAGAATTCAAGTTTTGACTATCATGCAAAACTCAAAATCAGTAAATCCTAATGTAAATTAAAATTAAAAATTAAAAATCCAAATTTCAAAATTTTCTTATTTCTTTTTCCTCTCCTCTCACTCACTCTCTCTCTCTTTCTCCCTCTCTCTTACATGTGGGCCCGTCCTTCTCTCTCCTTCCTCCTCCCTTCCATTTTTTTGTCTGCAGCCGGCCCCCCTCCTTTCTCTTTCTTCTTCGCCCTCCTCCTTGTTCTTTCTTTTTCTTCCGTCCTTCCCTCAGCTCTCGTCGCTCCTGATTGGCCAACCCTGCCTCCATTGTGCATGCGTCACTGCGCCTACCCCCATGTCGCCCGAATTGCTCCCGTCACGTCCCCGCCTGGCCACCGGCATCTCGGCGCTCGCTCCCACGGCACCTCCCTCTGTGCTCCTGCACTGCACGTCATCGTGCCCTGTTCGCGCGTCACCTTGCACTAGTCGCCTCCACGCCCATGGCCTACCAAGCCTTACTCCTGTCGCCTCCATCACGTCACCATGGCCCGGCCTCCTCCCCCTCTCTTTTCTTCCTCCCTCCTCTCTATTCTTCGGCGCTGACCAGTCAGCCCCGCCATCCCCTGTGCGCACACGCCTGCTCAGGTCAGCCACGACCATCTCCGTCAGCCACAGCACCACCCATGCCCTGTTGCGGTCAGCCCATTGCCACCCACACCTTGCGCCCATTGGCAATACCTTGTCTTTTGCGCCACCCGCATGATCATCACACGAAGCTCCCTGACGCCCGCCTCACTCGAAGCCTACAAAAGCCATGTTAGGCCGCCATTGTCTTCCTTGCACTCCACAGCTCTTTCCACCGTGAATAATTGCCCCCAAGTGCTCCGTGCTTGCCGGAGTGGCCTTTCTTCTTCAACGCCAGCCAATGGCGCCTCCACCATAGCCATTGCTTCTCTGGCATCTCTCAGTCCAATTCCTCACTGTGTGAGCACCTCATTGATGCCCTGAGGCTTCCCCAAGCACTGGCTACGGTTTCCCTCTACCCCAGCTCACTGGCACCGTGAAGCTCCTCGCGCTGCCCATGGCCACCACCGCTGGCTTGCTCCGGCCGTCCCCCGACCAAACCTTCACCACTACTGAGTTCCCTGGTATCGCCTCCCGCTCATGCTCTCCTACGTTGTCCTCCCCGTCCTCTCCGATGCCGTCTCCACCATCGGCCCCATTTTCGGCCAACCGAAGCCACCACCGAGCCCTCTATACCTCACCTCGGCTCATGATGGCACCTCCTGTGTCTTGCTCATCTCCCCCTTGACCCATTTTGGTGGTTTCCATTCCCTCCCCGGCCACCACTTGCCGCCGGCGAGCCCAGCGCCGAGCGCCGCCTGGGTGCTTTGTTTTGAGCCCAAGCTCTTCGCTTGCCTTTTCTAATTTGTTCCCCCTTCCATTCACAAATGGGCAGCCGCCCAGTTGGTCAGCCAAGCGAACAGTGAACGCCCAGGTCCAGGGTTTGAATCCCATCCCCCACATCTATTTCTTTTTATTTTCTTTAATCCATTTCAATTAAGGAAAACTAAGGAAAAATAGAAATTAATCCAGGGGAGATAATAAATTTGATTAGGATGTAAATAAGATTATTTAAGATTTAATATTGGATTAATTATCATATATGAGGAACTAATGTGGCTTGAATATTTATTTAAAGTCTAATTATTAATAAAGGGGCATTAATAAATGATGGCTTTGGTGAAATGTCCAAATTTAATAAAAATCCCAACCCAAAGGTATGAAGGTAAATGACAAATCATGCCACTTTGTAAAATTAATTAAACGATATACCATAACCATTTAAAATGAAATACACATTTAAATTAGAAAGTCATAATTTAAAATATAATTCCCACCATTAATACATCGTCGATAAATAAATTTCAACGGTAGATTTAGTTAATAATAATAGTGAAAAACAGTTGTGTGCAGCAAGCTCGGCCCTATGCAAGTAAAAGTTTAATTAAGATGTTCAGTAAAAGGATAAAATATCAATGTCAATTGATTCTCAGAGTGCCTTCAATTAGAAGAACATAACTAGGTATTAAAATATAATGGCCTTGGATCATCGGATATTGAAATAATCTTGCCAATGAATAATCTAAAGAACAATGTAATATTATGACCAATAGTCGCAAATGAGTAGTAAATATACTAAAATTAACTATTAAACATCAATGAGATAATTTAATACTCCCCTGCTTCCATGAATTATTGAACTAATCATTCAGTGAATAATCTGAATAATTGGTAAATAGAATCCCATAAAATACCACAGCTTACATTGCTAGGAATACAGACTCTGAAGATTAATTTAATAAACTAAACTCATACGTATGTCCACAAGCCTAACCTAATTCATGGAACTTCCTTGATAAATATAAAATAATAATAATAAAAGAAGTTATTAAACTGAAGGGTGAGCCATGATATTCTGCCATTAGCTATACCTAGCTATCTCCGAGTTCTAAGCGGAAATATTCTCGTAAATATTCCTTTATCGTGAACCCTCCTTGGCATCCATCTCAGTGAATTTCCTTCTACTAATCATCGCTTCACTCCAACCCATTTGACTCTGTCAATACTCTGTGCCCAATCAATCCAACCTCAGATCACCCATTTAATCATAATAAAAATTAATCAAGTTCAATTGGATTTATTTTGATCTTTTGAATTATTTGCCTTTATTTGAATTCAGTTGTTTGGCGCGTAATTAGAAATTGGAGTCGTGAAGAATCAATGGATCAAGCGAGACGAAGATCCAGATGAAGATAAAGACTAGAAGCTCAAGACCAACAAATGAGAAAGCTTTGAGTGACCTCAAGACCGTGGTAAACCGTGCAAGGTGAGTCAATACTTTGATCATGTTGAACCTATATTTTCTGCAAATTATTTCCATTTTAAATTATCAAATTGCATGCTGTTATTTCATGTGCAAATATATGTTTGTTTTAAGATTCTAGTTATATTCCTATTATTTAATTTGTTAGTATTACGCCTCTTTTGGAACATTTGAACATCTGAGCCTTGTCACCCTAGGAAAATTATAATGGTAACATTTCAAAAAATAAGTCTACAATTATGTGCCATGCTTAGTACTGCTTAGATACTCGGGGGCACCAAAATGCCCCAAGCATCACTTTCAATCATGAGAAGCTGATTTGGTTGTCATGGGTAGAAATGACTGGTATATTTTGACATAATTATTTTATGTTAACAAAAATCTCAACTTGCTTAAATATCTAGGTGAATGGTATGGGGGTGTGATGCAGTAGAAGCACAAGGTGTGGATTGTGGTAGAACCGCCCAGATAACTCTAAGGACTGAATCTTATCATGACCTCCTATGTAAAACCGTACAACCACAAGTGTGCAAATTGCAACTTGGCTACATAAATCTATTGAACCCCCGAACTCATCCCATCGATAGTGGAAAGGAGTGGAATATTGCAAGAGCAAAGGGAGGCCTAAAGGGACACCGAGAGGAGGGGAAGTTTTCCAGTCGTGCTAACTTTGTGGAGAGCGGAGTCCGAATATGCTAGTATCCGTGGTTAACATCCTGCGCAACTTATGGGACCCACTGCAAGTGGGAGCAGCCCATAGGGTGAGATGAAAGACTCACTACAAGTGGGAGCAGCCCATAGGGTGAGATGAAAAAAGGGCCAGATATTTTGAAAAGTTAATGTGATGATCTACTCAATCGCATGACTAAGAAATCATGTGGAGCAACGGGTGGATTGTCTCTTGTGGGTAAAGTGTACAAACTCTGCAGAGTGAAAACTATTTGAATAGCCGTGCCAACGGTCAAGGGCAGACACGGGAACTTAACTAGATATAGTTCTATTTCAAAAACTTTGTGGGTGGAATTGGAAAAGTGGTGGACAGTGAAAAACCCTAATTTTTGTTGCCCTGGGTGTCGCCCCAGTGATAATGTAAGCGGTTATAACGCTGAAAGGTTAGCATATGGTGCAGAAAACATGTAACCGTGGATGGAATCTGGATCGCTGTTATTATTGCATTCTTTCATTGATAAATTTTGTTTTAGTTAAAACTGCTAGGTCTCAGGGAATTTCTATGTTTTGTATTTTAAAAGCAATTTATGCCAAATAAAATAACTCGAGCCTTCCCTTGATAAGCCATGCATGTTATCTATTTGCATTCTGTGTATTAGCTCACGGAGCATGGTGGATTTGTGCTCACCCTCTCTCACTCAATTAATCCAGAATCAGGAGTCAGATCACTACACTTCAGCAATATACCTGGTCATGATGGTGAAGAAGATGAAGATGTCAAGAACTAGGTCATGAACCCTAGTTAGCTGCCTATGGGCACGTCCTAAGGGTCCCACCTATGTGCTTCGTTTTCACTGCTGCATTTTCTTGATTTCGACCTGATAGGCCCATTAGTAAGCCTATAATTATATACGCACTTCCGTATGATACGTATTTTGATGTTCAGTACTGTATCTGTGAGCATTATCTACTGATTCAGGGAATAGTGCGGTGGAATCACAGAGGATTCTGGATTGTAAAATCTGAGTCTGACAAGGTTGGTATCAGAGCATATCAACTGTACGTCGTGACCTAGTTAGCCTGGTCGTTAGTTTCATGACTAGAATTATTTCTTCAAAATCTATTTGCAAAATATAAGTAGTATTGCTCATTCTCATCTCTCTTAGATGATTCCCCCTCATCTATACGCTGCCATGGTCATTGTCTTGTTCTAATGCTCTCCTATCCTGAATTCAAAATAATAAAAATCCAGTACTCCTCTTTTGAGCTCTCTTTGAAAACCTACTTTTGGCCAAAGTCACAAAAGCTTAAATTGGAAACTTATTTTCAAAAAAAAATGCTTTATCCTTGGAGGATCGATTATCAAATTGTTTACAAAATTCACTTTCAAACTCATTTTTAACAAACCAGGATCTTCCGAGGAAATTTTCATAAGTTCAAGTACTTGCCAAAACTTATTTGAAAAATTCACTTTGGTTTCTCAAATAGTCCAAAATAAAATTATTTCTAAAAAACATTTCACCAAAAAGGACCTTATTTTCAAAAATAAAGCCTAAAGGGTAACCTGAGGTGTTACTTCTAAAAAAGTTATGTTGGCAAAAACATATTTTTCATGTTCGGTTTTATTACCCATGGTTAGAAAAATATATCTTTTCTTACTAAAAAATGAATGAATGGAGGAGAATAAATAGAGTCGTAAGTAAAGAAGATAGATATTTGTGGTGAACACTCAAAAATATTGGTGGGTTTCATGTCAATCACCAGATGGAAATGATAGTGTGCATTCTAGAAGAATAAAATTGGTGGAGCTTAAAGGATTAGATTGACTAGATAGATGGATTAATTGATTCTTGGGGAAATAGAAAGTGTGAATTTCTAGATTACGACATTAATAAATAATATAATTCCTGGGAGATGTTTACAATAGTGGAATAATAGAATATGATCAATTACTGGATGGATTAATTGAATTTTTGAGAAATTGGAGATGTGATAACCACTATCGGAGTATAGACTTGATTAATAACATTATTGCCTGAGGGTGTTTATAATAATGAATTAGTTTGGAGGTAGATAGTAAAGATTTAGGTTGGTTACTAGAGGAGTAAATTATGATTTTGAATCAATAACACAAGATTGGATTATTAGGGAGTCATGATACAAATGATATCGGTGGGTCTAAAATAAAGATATTGGATTTTCATTAGATTGTAGAGTTAACAAGTTGACAAATAGTGGATCTGAGATTAGGATTATAAAGTCATAGTGAAATTTGAGATTTGATTTACAAATTTATGGTGGGATTTAGGATTTATATGAGAATTAGATAACCATGGCTAGATTAACGAAATGGTGGATGACACAATAGAAAGTGTATGATTGGTGGATCAAATAAATAATGACACTCGCTGCTTGGAGTTTTAGACGGCAATAATACCATGACTAATAATGAAGGAAGATAGTGTAGGTATAATTGGCAAAAGTGGAAGTTAATTTACCACGGCCATTGGATTCTAAACCCTATGTATAGAAATAATATGGGAGTGAATTAGTTCATTGATTGATATTTGAATATTGGAAGAGATTTGAACACCCTAGCGAAAGAAAAAAAAGAGAAAAGAACTCCCTTTTCAAAAAAAAATAATTTAAAGTTCAGTATTTCAAAACAACTACAAAAAAATCTATTGTTTGCCACAAAGTTTCATTTGTAAAAAAATGATAAAACGAGAGTGAGTACTGATATCAATCAAATTACCTCTGAATACTTTCCTCTTCCTTCTATTGATTTCAAAAGGAAAATTTTGTTCCCCTTCTCTTACCCTAACTCCAAAAATTTAAGGTTAGGAACATTGAACATGTTCATGAAGATAAGATGGTCTCATTTCAAAATGGAATATGTAGGTTGAACCCCGCGCCCTCTTATGTGTACTTCCCCGAATAGACGTTGTACTATCGCAAGATTTTACTTGGACCCTGTGCACCGCCTTCTTGCCCTAGGGCGTTATATTTCACAGTCACAGGAAAAGATTGTTTTTTAAAAAAAAACTTGTGTGATTTGTGTGCCACCCCAACTTCCTAGGTGTGCTCTTTTAAAAATTAGGATGGGTTTAAATTGCCTTATCCTCGCGATTCTATTCATATCTGATGCTATTCCCTCTCACCCTTTTTTCCGAAAACCCCACCAGGTCCAAGGATTGAAGCAGCAGATAGCCAAACAAAGGCAGTCAAGGATAAGTGAAGATCTCTCGACCTTCCAATAGTTAGAGAAAACAACTTTACCAAGAAAACACCAACTGGAAGCCTCAACCACACGTAGGCCCAGACCTGAGTCCCCATCTTGAAATTGCCTTCTTCCCACCATTCACGAATACCCATCAGATGCAATGGTTAAGATCAAGATGACTACTGTTAGTAGAAGTAGAAAAAAGAAGACCCATAGTGTGACTCTCCATAAACTACTGTCCAACCCTGGACCACAAGGGATAGTAAAAAGGAGTCATCACAATAGGAGTAACCATAATACTACACCAAGCAGACCCCCCTAAAAAAAGCCACTTGTTTCCCATTGCGGCAACTTAGGACACTATGTGAAGAAATGGCTTCAAAGGGATCTAGAAGAACAAGCGAAGAGTGCTAACACTACCAACCTTAGCCTCAACAAACAAGAACTTGTCAATCTCAAGAACTCTAATAAGGAGCGAGTGGCACCTGCCAATGTTCTACTACTAGATTCGGAAGCTTCACCAAGTGCTACATGTTTCAAGTGTGGTAAAACAGGATATGTTGCACAATCATGTCCTCCAATATGCAAGATACATGAGGAGCATGCTTCACATGCGAGCAAACGAGACATTACTGCTATGATTGCTCAGTTCCCTACTGTTCATACTACAAGAAACACCATTACCTAGAAGACTGCCTCACGAACCTAATAGCCTGTAGGCGTTGTGGACAAAAGGGAACGAGGAAAGTCAATGTTCCACAAATTGCCCTAACTATAAAGAAGACCACCCGCCAGGAGAGTGTCCAATGAGCAATGTCATATGTTTTCTCTGCGAAGGACAAGACCATTCCCCCAAGGATTGCTCCATGAGCCTATTGTTGACCAAGGCAGCTGAGATACAGCTGATAAGCCTTCAGATCGCCATAGGACTCGTCATGCGTAGAGCTAGAAAAGATAACTAATGTCAGTTGTCATTTATTTTAAGGGGGTAGTAAGAATAGACAAGAATGTTGGAGACTACTATGATGTATGACTACTTTTGGAGAGGCAACAACTTGTATTAAGACTAATTAGACCAGTACAACCAGATTCGCAAAGCCAAGAATCTTATGGAGACGATGATTTCAAGTGTCCGAGAGTTTAAATTACCATGTTTAGCAAAAAGAAGAATAAAGATTGAGACCACCATATAGATATACTAATTGCCATACCAATATCCCCAAGGTCATCTATCCCAACGGATATAGGCCATTAATGCCCACCTCTTGATAAGAAATCCATGACCATCATAAGTCTAATAGACGACACAACCGTTCCATTATACAAAGATATGAAGATGACGATGTCAAGGAGCAAGCATCTGGAAGTCTACGACCTACCCAGAAGAACATGGTCTCCCTCTCTTCCCTTTTGACTACTTCAAGTCTTAACCCTTTTTGTGTAGATTCCTTGCTTTCTCTGCAGGCTAAAGGATGATACATCGAGCAATAACCTAGAAATCCACTGCTAGCCAATTTAACCCCATTTACTTCTTTCTACTCTACCGGAATCTCGGGGTCAAGATTTATTTAAGGGGGTAGGTTTGTAACATCCCAAAATTTAGATGTTCAAAAATATAGAATTTTTAAAACTTTTCTTGCATTTTGCTGGCATTCAAATTTCTTCTGAATATTTATTTGAAATCTTTTGAGTATTGTGACATGCAAACAATAATGGTGTTAATAAAAGAAATGGAAAATCCGAGGATCTACACACAAACTAAAATTCAAGTATTAGATAATGGAAATAAAAGTTTGAAATTCAACTTAACTAGGTAAAGAAAAAGCAATGGCTAAACGAATATTAAAAACACACATCTAAATAGTTGAACTAAGAATTCAAATTTTGAATATCATTCAAAACTCAAAATCAGTAAATCCTAATGTAATTTAAATTTTAAAATTTAAAATCCAAATTTCAAAATTTAAATTTTAAATTTAGAGCGTCTCGGCGCTTGCGCCCACGGCGCTGCCCTCTGCGCTCCTGCGCCGCACGTCGCCGTGCCCTTGTTCGCGCACCACCTTGCGCTAGTCGCCTCCATGCCCATGGCCTGCCAACGCGTCACCATGGCCCGGCCTCCTCCCCCTCTCTTTTCTTCCTCCCTCCACTCTATTCTTCGGCACCGACTAGTTAGCCCTGCCTTCCCCTATGCACACACGCCTGCTTAGGTCAGCCACAGCACCGCCCCCCACCTACGACCAGCTTAATGATGCTTTTCTTAAGCTAGGAAAATTCCATGGTAGATCTAGACCTAGGTGTAGCGAGTTGGAGAAGGAAGTAGATAGACTGTCACGGGAGCTTACTTCACTTATATCTGCTCCCTCCCGTGATGAATGTGATACATGCTGTGCTCTGCTTGGTGACATGGAGAAATTAAGGATCTCTCATGATAGTCTGTTCTCTGAGCTTGATTTGATTAAGGTGGAGAATGTTAGTCTTCTTGCTGAGTTAGAGATGAGTAGGGTAGCGCCTCCTTCATCTACTACCGTTGAGGCTATTTCTTGCACCTCATGTGAGGATAAGGATAATGCGTTTAGAGGTCTTTATACCATGTTGCTAGATCTGCCCGAGACTTGTGAAAGTTGCAATAAATTAAAGATGAACCTAAAAAGGGCATATCATTGTCTACGACCTCATCCCAGATCGTTATGACCTCCCTAGAAGTCATTATGACCGATCACCAGAAGCTACGACTGCTTACCGCATGGTCGAAGTACCTTCCGACCACGTTCATCGCTTTCTACCGTGGCCGAACCTGTTCAGACCACGTACACTGAGTTTCACCGTGGTCAAAACGTCTACCGACCACGTTCAGCCAGATTCACCGTGGTCAAAACGCTTTCAACCACGTCCGACCGCGTCCCGAGCACATCCGACTGCATTCGACCACATCCGACCACGCCAGACCTCGTCCCGAGCATGTTCGAATGCATTCGACCACATTCGACCACAACCGACTACGTCCGAGTGCGTTCCGAGCAAGTCCGACCGCGTTCGACCACAACCGACCGCGTCCGACTACGACCGACCGGTACCAACCACGTCCGACCGCAATCCGATCACGTTCGACAGCGCTACGACCGCTTACGACCGCGTCACAACGTGGTCAAAGACCTCTGACTTCCTAACATGGTCGTGGTCGAAGTCTGCTGACTTCCAACCGTAGCGGTCGAAGCTTTGACTTCCGACCACTTCTTATGATAACGTGGTCGTAGGCCACCGACTTCCCAACGTGGTCATGGTCGAAGTCTGCCGACTTCCGACCGCAGTGGTCGAAGCTTCGACTTCCCAACGTGGTCATGGTCGAAGTCTGCCGACTTCCGACCGCAGTGGTCGAAGCTTCGACTTCCGACCACTTTTCGCGATAACGTGGCGTAGGCCACCAACTTCCCAATGTGGTCGACAGCCCAACTTCGACCACCGACCACAACGCGTTACAACATGGTCGAAGACTCGACTTCCGACCACGGCCAGTATGGTCGTAAATGATCCAGCTGGCTTCCGACTTTCAACAGAGTGGTTGTAAACTCTTCTGACCACATCAAAATTTCTCTACAGTGGTCGTAAACCATCCAGCCGACCTACAACATGGTCGTAAAATCGTCTGCTGGCTTCCGACCACGGCCAACGTGGTCGTAAGTCCTTTTGACCATGGCCAACGTGGTCGTAATAGCTTCCGACTACGGCCAATATGGTCGTAAATCTGTTTGGTGACTTCTAACCATGGCCAATGTGGTCGTAACAGCTTTCGACCATGGCCAATGTGGTCGTAACACCTTCTCCCGACCACATGCTGCCGACAACGTGGTCGAAACTGGCTTCCCAACCACTCGATAGGACTTGCGACTTTGCAGAGACATCACAGCATGGTCGAAACTGGTTCTACCGACCTCGTGATCATATCCTATCATTCCGACCACTCACTAGAGCTTACGATTTTGTAGAAGCAGCTAATAGAAGTGTCAATTACTCATTTCGTATGAGTTTATTGTCCGACCTTGACGTGATTGATCTGTTCGTGTGCATCTATGAATAGTCTGCTGGCTTACAAGTGTATAGCTAGGTGTTCGTGTACACGTGTGCCTACTTGCCAGCCTACGTTTCCAGTTGTACAGCTACGTGTACGTGGTTGTGTATGCCCGGCTGCATGACGTTATGCATCATGTAACCAAACACGCGTGGTGCCCTCCGAATAAACGAGTACGAGCTACGCACATTGCAGTTCACTGTTCTCTTCGCATGAAAAAAATCAGCAGTAAATCATAAGTAATCAGTTTAAAAAATTAATAACTTAAACCATATACTATAAAAAACATAATAGTTTTAACTATAAATTATAGTCATAATCTATAGCCAAAAAATAGACCGGATGTAAGTCCGAAAAGAACGGCCCCATTGTCAAAGTATTGTGGGTGGAGCTGGGCCACGTAGGCGGTGGGCCGTGTAAGGCGAGGGAGCGTTCGACGAGATCATCGTCGTCTCTAGTTCACCCCAATTCAATTCTACCGTTCTACGATTCTATCCCTCCACCAGTTCTATTCGTCTTCCTCTCCAAGATTTCCTCAACTCTCATCTAAAAAAGAGATTTCCTCAATTCACATCTCAAAAAGAGAGAGAGAGAGAGAGAGAGAGAGAGAGAGAGGAAATATTTCCTCAACTCTTCCCCAATCTTCCAATTCCTAGTGTGTTCGTAGCACGGCGAGGGCCGACTGGCCGGCGGGCGGCGGGTGACTGGTGAGATCCTCTACCCCTCCATCGATAGCGCGCAGCGCACTCTTCCCCTTCCCGCAACCCGCCACTCGTCGAGTCCATCCCTCCCCTTCCCCAGCCGCAGCGCCTCCCTTCCCCTTCTCTTCCCTCTGGCTCCGGATGCTGGCCTACTGCCCTAGCGCCTCTGGCTGACCCCAGCGCCGCAGACGCTGCCGCTTCTCGTCCCCTGCAGACACCGCCGCCGCTCAACTTCTCAGATCGGTTGACGACGCTGTCGTTGCTCCTCCTTCTACCTGAACTGAAACATTTTCGGTCTGTTGAACTTGAAGTCTTGAACTGTATTATTGGTGAACTGGTCCTCAGATCCATTCCCATCTTCTTATGTTTCCTTGAAAATTGATACAGCTGAATGAATGATTGTTCCTATGTTTGCTGGGCTATGGGGATTTTGTTTTGTTTGCTAGGCTGGACCTCAAGTTGGGGAAGATTTTCCCGGCTATTTTGTATTCCTGGGTCTGGGCGTTGCCAGATGCAATTGTAATTTTGTGTATGGTTGGGAACTTGGGACTTGGAAGAATGTAAAAGTATTAGTAGATAAGCTCTGAGCTTTTATGTCATAGGTGCTAGGTCCCTTTTTCTCTTTTTAGAGTAATCCTAATTGAAGCCTGCAATTCTGTCTAGATCCTGGACCTGCTCCTTTAACAACTGGTTTATTTTACTTGAAGTTTTATGTTAATATGTTAACATGAGGAGCAGAAGTTCATTAGCTCAGTTTCACCTTATCAACCATTGTGTTGACTGTGGAGTGATATGTTTCCCCAAATCAAATAGATTAGGAATAATAAAACAAGTACATTAGCTCAGTTTCACCTTATCAACCATTGTGTTGACTGATTATTGAGTGATATGTTGCCCCAAATTAAGGAATAATGGAAGGCAAAAAGGGAATATGATTTAGATAATTGTCTAAAGTTAGGTGATTGTAAATGTCTTCAGTGTTATGTGAAACATGCAGAAGATTAGCTTGTCAAACAAAATCGCTCTTCAATGCTAGCCGTCTTACTGCTTGACATATAGGCATTAACATATATCATTTACTGTTTACATTTTATGTCTTCTTTAATGCTGTTCTTGGCCAAGAAATCTGTATTAGTGCACAGCAGCTCTTCAATGTCTGCACAAAACATTTCCAATCTCTCCCTTCAAAAGTCATCCACAAATCAACCTCATTCCTTTCGTTATCCCTTAAAACATGTGTCACTCGGCGACATGCTCTATTTTTCTGTTAGAAAACTAATTCTTCTTTATATCATTCCAACTTGATTCCCTTGCATCTTTATTGTGTATGTAGTATTTTGTGTAAAAGGGGAATGCAGAACTTCCAGCAGGGGTAAGGTGAGAGCCTGAGAGGATGAGGCTAGTTGGATTGACTGGTGGGATTGCATCTGGAAAGAGCACTGTCTCCAACCTTTTCAATGCAACCGGCATCCCCGTTGTTGATGCTGACATTGTTGCCCGGGTAAGCAGCCAGTCTACGTATCAAACCCACAGTTGTTTATTGCTTACATGTAAAGTTTGATCAACACCTCAAATTTAATCTAGTTTTATTATTAGCTTGCACTGTACTATTATTGTTGTTTTTTATTATTGACATCTATCTGCTCAAAGATTTGTTATTTTGGTTAATCAGGCTCAGTTGGACAACATTACACAAGTTATATATCATAAGCATAGTAGCATTATAACACAAATGAAACATAGTTTTATATGGAAGGAGTGAGCTGTTTGTTCAGCTCAACATCGTGTAAAGGTGCAAGGTATAAATTGCTTTTTAGATTTAATTGTTGCTTCCTTCTTTGCTAGTGGTAACCACCTGCATTAGCAAGGTTTAAATCTATTTTACTTGATTAATTTTTGGCTGAATGTTTGGTATTATTATCAAATAAGTACTCGTTTTGGCTGGTTGCCAGAAGTAACTAACTGGGAACTGGGTAGAACACTGGCGCAGGTATCAGCATTAGCTGCTACTCGGCCAACAACTGGCTGGTTGCCAGCCAGTTTCCAGTGAAACCTGTAAAACTATTACTTGGTGAGTTTTTTTTATTTTTTTTCTGTACATTATTGCAAAATACTATTCTTACAAGCATGTGAAACTCAACTGGAATTGGTGGAGCTTGGAGTAACTCACGTGAAAAAGATTAATCTAAAAAATATGTAAACTGGATTGATTTTCAAAACTGGAGCCACCTTACATGTAACAACTGGTGTAATTTGCCAGCTACTGGGCAGCTGACGACAACAGTAGGACCTTGCAGCTAGGCTACTCCAATGGGCAAACAGACTTTCCTTGAAAGTAATTGGTTTCCTTTTCCCATATTATTTTTGTTTTTCTTGAATAGTTAACCATTGCAGCATGCTACTGGAACAAACAAACAGCATTGCAATGGTTGTCAAGAAACAAGATTTGTTGGAACTGTTGTGTAGATTCCCATTGATATATAGCATGTGATAGATATAAAAGTGGCCCTCAAATTGCATCTGCATGTCTGTTACTGCTTTAGACTTTACCCAGTTCCCCCCTGATGCTGTGACATACTCACATATCATAGATATATTTATTTCAAGCTTTGTACTGATTTGGAGGAATACATTCGCAGAATGTAGTGCGGAAAGGCACAAGAGGTTGGAAGAAGATTGTAAAAGCTTTTGGAAATGATATTTTATTAGAAAATGGAGAAATTGACCGAGCTCGCTTAGGTCAGATTGTTTTCTCGGACCCAGCAATACGCCAAGTCCTAAACCGGTACAACATCTCATCAACTTAAATATTTCATTGTCATATGTTCTATCGATTCTAATGAATTAGCTATACTCATGAAATTCACTTTGAATTAGGGGTGAGCATAAAATTTACAAACCGAACTACCAAACCACAATGACCGATCTTGGGTGTTCCAGATGGTCAAACTGGCTAAAAGATTGGTTTTGGTTTTTTTTTTTTGTAATGTGCATTTCGTGTACAGTGCTTAGCTGGTTTTGGATTCCTGTAGACTGAACTGTCCGAGTTAGCCGACAAGTTATGCCTACTTGCATAAACACATTGATGAAACACAGTCTGATCACCATTCCCACCACCAGGCCTCGCATATACAGCCCACTTAAATCTAGCGGCAGCGGCCTGCCCTCGTGAAGACGGGAACTCAGGATCCTGGCGTTGGCTTGTGGTGCAGCAAGCCACGTCAAATACAGCATGCCAATGATTTCGTTTCCTTTTTTTAGAACTAAGGATTTGTTTCGTGTGTTAAAAAGACTGTTTCCAATGGTTCAATTGTTTACTTTTGCACATTCATCGTGTATTTACTCCGCTACAGATTCTGTAGTAGTAGTTCATATTCCAAGCTTTAGAATATTGATCATATAAGCATGAACAGTAGACACTTACTGAATAAACCTACCAAACGGACCAAATATTATTCGGTCAGTTTGGTTCGGTTTCTATTTTTAATTTGGTTCTTAAATTTCTGTTCAAGAAACTCTTGAAAACCGGTCGAACTAGCTGAATAATTACCTACTTTCTATATTGATCACAGCATCAGAACCTTAGGTGAACCATTTTTGACCATTATTCTTCTTTTCTCACATCTCATATACTTTGATGGAAATGTTTGTTAGCTGTTTTTGTCATGTTAACTGTCTATTTGATACAATAATTCTTAGCATGATCTGCATTGCAAGGCTCGAAATACTACATTGCAAGATTTCTTGTGCTCATTCTAGTGATTTCTTTGAAACAAAATGATGTATTGTTGATATTGGTGATATTGATCCATATATTAATAGTTATCATGTCTATAGCTAATTCCCCAATGGTCTTCTTGCTTGCATTTGCATTATTGCTCCTTTTTATGTTGGTGAGCATATACAGTATAAGTAAATAACTGGTTAGCATCCATCACTCTGTTGGTTTGGTCATGTCGGGCATTTCCTTTCTTCTTTGGTGTTAGGTTACTGTGCGCAGTAGAGTTGGAATCCACAGTCATCACTTGCTAATAGACAGTCATTGAACTAGTTTCTGTCATTCTGACTTTTTGCAGTCTTCTGGCTCCATATATTTCGTCTGGCATATTTTGGGAGATACTAAGACTGTGGATGAAGGGATGCAAGGTTATCATCCTTGACATCCCGCTGTTGTTTGAGACAAAGATGGATCAATGGACGAACCCAGTCATTGTCGTATGGGTGAATCCAGAAACCCAGATTGAGAGGGTCATGTCAAGAGATGGGTGCTCTGAGGAAGAAGCTCGGAATAGGATCAATGCGCAGCTTGCACTGGACTGGAAGAAGTCGGAAGCCAACATAGTAATCAACAATTCTGGCTCGCTAGATGACACCAAAGAACAGTTTCAAGAAGTGCTGAGGAAAGTCACTGAGCCCCTAACATGGAAGGAACGCTTGAGATCTAGAGATGGCCTTCTCTCTATTGTCCTATGTACATCAGTGGGGGTTTTACTTGCTCAGAAGAATCTGCTATGATCTTTAAATGCTTACTGTTGAAGGTTAAGCAGTGGGGGTTCTGCGTGACGTTCCTGAGTCTTGATATTGAAGGAACTGTCTCTTTAATGTCCTCCAATAGCAATTGTTGAAATTTTTTAGGGGAGCAATTTTTGAAATTTTAGTAATGGAATAAATTTAGTAAGTGCTGTGTTTTCGCTGCAAATGACAATGTAAATGTCTAGCTATATATTCTGTCGCTTCGAATTGCTTTGATTGGATAGTGTTTTCTGGTATGTCACTGCATGCTGATGCCATTTGTAGTAAGGAATCCTTGAGGTTTGCTACGTACTGTCTTCTCTCATCAGTAGAAGATGAGATGTTTTACTTTTCAATCATTAGTCGTCACATATATTCTTGGCCAGGTGTGGATTAAATTTTCTGAAGGTGATGCCAATTAATGGGCGACCACGAGATACCAAGGTCGCGGCCACCTTCTCCCCCACCGTCCGCGGGATTAGTTGCGATGTCGTCATCGTCATCATCGATCGCATGTGAGAAGCCTTCGCCCGTCGTTTGGTGGGAAGCCTGGCCGGCAGCGACGTCCTCATGAATGCATTATTCGGCTCCTCACAATGTGTTGCCCGTCGTTTGTGGGAAGCCTGGCCGGCAGCGACATCCTCCGTGGTATGGCCGAGAAATCTTAGTAGGTCCTGATGAATGCATTATTCGGCTCTTTACAATGTGTTGCCCATTAATTAGGATTCGTCACGCATTCCCATTCCACCTTTCGTGAGAACTCCTTTTTGCAGTTGCAACATGATATAGCGACCCGCTGTGACCACTGTTGCATACAATGTGTAGCGGTGCTTCGTTACAAATGCACTCTAGGTTTCCATACTTGATGTATGCATAACAACTTAATCCTAAATTCTTTACTTAAAGCTTGGTTGAAAATCAATGTTCTTGCAAATATGTCTGGGTATGTTATGGTCGCTGTTCGCTATAAGAATAAGTTATTGTCATCGTGGTACTTCCTCAGTTCTTTTTTGAAAATGGTTTTACGATGCGTGCAGTTAACCATTTAGAACTTTGGTCGCTAATGTACATAGAAGTGTTTAGATATATCGTGTCAAAATGGTATTATTAGATGTGTCATAAAAATACTTTTATATGATTGTACTTTTAATCATTTATACAAGGATATAACTACAAAAAAGTAATGATCAAAGGTGTATAGGCTTTGTTCTTTTTAGTTTTTCAGCGGTTTTTAGCTTTGCCTTCTATCAACTAGTACTATTTATCAGATTTACCAGCTATAGCCAAAAGGTATCGGCAGCAGTCTAAAAGAATGGGACCATATTAAAGACCATGTAAATCACAAAATGGCAACATGTGACGGTAAATAATACATCACAACAATTACTAGAGTCAAATTGGACCGTTCGATTTACTTGAACCCTTCCTCACCCGATGTTACGGTCCTGATCTGTAAATGGTAGCTGAGAGAGAAGGAACAGAGTTTATCGGATGTCTCCTAAGAGATAGAAGGAATAGAGTTTAGACTAGGAATACCATGGAGTTTGGGGGAGAATAGCAAGAAATCAAAGGGATTTGGCGAACAACACAGAGCAAGGAAGATAGAGCCTAGATGGCAAATAGGATTTCTATTCCGCTCACCTTCTCTGTACAGACTCTGACCTATAAGCACGAGCACCTTCTCATCTAGGGGATGAACTAGATGGAATACGAATTTAGTTGGTTTTACCATATTTGTATTTATATTTTATAAACGAATATAAATTTGCATTTAAATTTTCTTGAATACAAATATAAATTGAATATTGTAACAAATATGAATATAAATTGAATATCTATTCAATTCGGTTAGATCCGAATATCCTCATAATTTATGTAATATGAAGATATTAATGATATTTTATTCTCGTACAATCACGCTTAATTATTCTAATTCATTTACTTCACCTAAAGAAACACGAATTAATATTGAATTTAAAATTTTGTCCAACTAACTAGTTATATTGCAATAAAATATGCACATTGCTTCACAAATATGAATACAAATACAAATAGTCTGAATAAAATAACATTTCAATTGATAAAAATCTATACCAAATTCATATCATGTTTTTTTATGTAAATTCAAATAAGAATATGAATAGGAGAGAAATTGTTAATCGGATAGAAAAATCTATAACATATTCGTATTCTACCAAATACGGTAATCGAAAAATACAGATCATTTATATCCATTTCCCACGCCCTACTCTCACCACTCTCCTTGGCCCTACATATCAATCCTTGGCCCCACATATCAGCATGATTGTCTTCAAGAGTGACCCCACAAGTCAATTGTTAACCTCTAGTACATGAAACTTCAATTTCATCTCAGCCTTCAATCCCTTCAACTACAGCTGGGTTCTTTTGGGCTTACAGCTTATGATTTTTGGCGTATGCTATAATAACCAACTTTCAAATTGTGTGTCTTCTCAATGTGGGGACTACAAGTTGATTATAGTAGGTACTATAGATAAAATCACATATGAGTGTCTTTCTCTTCATACTCTCTCTTGCGAACAGGTAGAATTCAAAATTTTAAACCAAAAGTCATAAACCACAGTCCAAAAAAAATTGCTGCCCCCCCCCCCTCACGGTCTTCTCTTGTACCTATTTCTTCTTCCTCCTTCCTCTACTTTAGTGAGTTTTGCTCCGATCTCATCGCCGGTGTGTTTTTTGAGTAAGATCTTTTGACTCTGCGGAGCTATTGCATGGTACAACGAACTATAGTACCACAGATACAGTTCTTTTTCGTACAGCAACTGCTACAGTTCTTACTGCAGTACCAGCCGATTTCAAACTTTGTCTTCTGATCTGATGTCTATAAAGCAAAGTCACGATAATGTAGCACAATGACTTTTTGCTTCACAAAGTCAGGTGATCCGGATCCCTTGTATAGCCTATTTCTTCCTCCTTCCTCTACTTTGGTGAGTTTTTCTCAGATCTCGCCGCCGGTGTGTCTTTTTCTGCCATCGGCATTTGATCTACATCTTCACTAAATGGAGCTGCTATTTGATCACCTGATGCCACTGATTTGCTGACCTTTTCTTCCTCCCCAAGCCCATCTCCCTCAAATCTGGATTGGGAGGGAGAGGCCTTCCAGCCTCTCGCCGGCTAAAGGTCACAGTCACCAACAATGTCTTCGTGTTACCATGGCGATGGTCCTGTACATCATCGGCGCAGCAACCATCAATGAGTCCCCCTTAATAAACATACCTCTTTCCGGCTGCTATCGTATTCTCCTCCTTCTCTCCCAGATTTGCAGGTCCACTTGTTAGTGATATACCTTAGAGAAAATTATAGAGATGATAGTATCACTTCTATATTTATGATCTTTTCAATAATATATTATTATGCTTCTTAAATGAATTAGCATTTATAAAATTTAGCAAGTATATGACTTGTTGATGAAACTCTTTATCTGTAGTAGGATATCATTATAAAAGATCCATGGTCGAATGTCATTGGTCGTGACATTAGTAACCAATAGATCAGTACATGCATTGATTGATGATCGTATTTCATCGGTCATAAATATGGGATATCAAATAGATAATATTGATATATGTTAGAGAACATGGTGTTATATTGACCCACCTTGAGATACTATTGAGATTGTTATATTTTATATGTCATCAGTTACTCTCAAGCAACAATGATGTATAATCCTTGTACCTCATATGAACATAGTTTTCTACATGTATAATAGTGCACTTAGGGGTTGCCAAATTCTACTCTGTAACTAAGTAGTTATAAAGATAGCTTTTGGATATACTATGAAGTGTGCAGAGGAAAGTGAGATATAGAATTTACCCCTCCTACATAATAGGATAGATATCCCTAGGCCCCTCTATGTAGTCAGATAAAGTAAGTGCGTGACCATGTCACGAGTGGTCGAAAATCGACCACGTGAAATTATTTATCACTTTATTGGGAAAGAGATTGAATAGTTTATGGATGAGACATTTCTCACCTAGAGTTCCATTGGATATTGTGAGGCAAAAGGAGAATACACAAATAGGCATTTTAGTCCGACCAGATACAAACTGGTAGTATGGGTATACTAACTAGTCATGAATTGGTCAAACATATCACTAACTAGTCATGAATTGGTCAAACATATCACAAACTAGTCTAGAATTGGTTATATGGAGATACGAACTGGTTGTAACTAGATACAATTTAGTTACAAGGAGTTATGAAATGATTTTGAGTGAATAAAACTTGGCTGCAAATCATATTGCATAAGATTCATCCAGATTAATTTTTGTGTATATTTAGGGGCTGATATGTTCTATTAGGGACCGCTACTGACCAATGATTAGAAAGATATTTTCGAGTTACAACCAAGTATATATGAATCTATAGGGTCACACACTTAACGAATTTAAGTAGCAAGGATCTAGTTGAAGGCTCTCCAAGTGGGATACGATCTCTACTCGTATTGGATAAGGATCTGATGGGAGACTTTCCGAGTGGGATAGATTACTACTCGTGTTGAAAAAGAATCTGGCTGGGGACTCTATATAAGGGGTACCTTGGGCTGTGAGTCGAGGGGAGAATATGAAGGGGCATTGCACCACCCACCGAAACCCTAGCTGTCTCCTTTTAAAGGCCCTGTTGTACGTGTTGACGCTAGCATACCGGTGCATGGCATTTTATTCCTAGATGTGTGAACTTCGGTAGAAATGTTGTTGTGACTGCAGCGCTGATCAGGACGATCCGAGGAGAAGACAATCCGCTCGTGGAGATTGAATATCGCTAGAGGACGATCGGCCTTCGAGGATCGCTTTCCAAAGACATTAGACGATCGGCTACTTTCACTATATTGATGCGGGCTACGTTGAACCAGATTGCCTTAACTCTTCTTCCGCTGTATTGCATGTCTAGTGATAACGATCTACGATCTCTTACTCACATAGTTTTCTAATTTACATAGTATAATTTTTAATTTATGCTAATATGACCTACCCGTATCCCTATATCAATTCCATAGCAAGCCTCCCTGCCAAAGACGCTGTGCGCTGGCGCCACCTCTGGACACCCAGCCAGTGTGACCTGCACATTAAAAACCAACACCCTCATGTAAGAACATGCCCTACATGATCCAATCCAATCATCTAGTTATTACGGTAATTATTTTTTCGAAAGAGTTGTAGCACATGTGACTGATTTTTTGAGTTAAAATTAGTTAAATTTTTTTTGCTATATATGTAATATTGTTTATCTATATTTGCAATATTTTTCACCTATATATGCAGCATTTCAATATGTTTGCAACATTTCTCGACAGAAAAATATTGCAGTCATCGGAAAATATTGTAGATATGTTGAAATGTTGCATATATAGGTGAAAAATATTGTAAAAATAGGCAAAAATGTTGTATATATGGCAAAAAAATTTGACTGATTTTAGCTCAAAAAACATGCCAAATTTATATAAACACTCCCTTATTTTTTTTACACTACAGTACCTCATACGCCGACCAGCAAATGCACAAATGGTGAACTACACAGCAGTCCATAGCCATCCACTAAAAAAACAGTCCATACTGCCCAAATGCCCTCGAAAACAATAACACAGCCCCACATACACAGAGAGAGAAATTTCACAGTACCAGTATAAATTAAATCTAACCATCCGTTTTAAAAAGGTATTATAGACTTTTTAATATTGATGTTATCCACAAACTAACAGATTTCTAGTTTGAATATAACACTCTAACAACCATTAACCGATTCCACCAATGCGACTTCCTTGGCCTGTCTCTGCATTCCGATCCAGTAAAGGGATATTTGTATTGGCTTCTACAGATAGCTTTTAGCCGTAGCTGAAAGTTTTTAAGCTGAAAATGGCTTTAGAAGAAGGGGCAGAGTGGTGTAAAAGTGAGGGAAAGATGTATGTGCGAAACAAGAGCGAAGGAATAGGGTATGTGGTGCGTCTGTGACCCTCTGATTTATCCTCAAAGAGAGATAAGAGCGAGAAAAGTGAAGAAACTACTTAGAAAAATCAGGTGTTTATACTTTTAACTTCTACCAGCAAAAACAATACGGACATGACCTAAATTTAATCGGTGGAGACCATCTAGGATGGTCTGGCGGTATCACGTCTGTTTTCTTTAATAAAGGCTAGGAGCTCTGCTGTTCATTTCAAATCGAGAAGAAGCCCATACCCCTAACACCGTTGCTCTCTTCCTCCATTAATCGAAGAAGTTGCCCTTTGTTAACAAGCCAAAATAATGACAGCGCGCCGGCGATTACAAACATGGTGCAGCATTCCGATCTAACTTGTTCTGGATGGTGTAAGCACGATGTTTCAAATGAAAGAAGAATTTTTGAGAAAACATAGGGCGGATAAATTGAACACCCAAGTTTCATATATTCAAATGAATCTAAAGGGCTAGAACTAATCAGATCAGTCGAAGAAATTAAGGAATCCTCAAGTGAAAAGAAAGGAAGTCTGGTATTTTAGATCGATGAGACCATGGTTTCTGCTTGTCCTCTTGACGAAGATGATGCAGTCCTGAAACGTCTTCCGTGCTTGATCGGATGGTAAGACGTGGCCAACGAGTACATGGTGCAAGATCTTAATCGATTATTAATTGGGAACACAAGCTGCTAAGTAGCTACAATTTTATCCCTAATGGAATTATGCTATCTCGTACTTGGTTGAGTAGAATAGCTAAATCTTAACTAATGTGATCCACTGGATTAAGAAAGATAAATACTTCATATTAATTAGTGGGTACTATTAAAGAGTGATGCCGAAATAAAGCATTATGGTGCCCAGGTATATTTTTTAAAATTTCAGCTTTAGGATATATCTATCTACAACAATTCAAATCAAATACATATATTTGAAAAAATATACTCAAATTTAAAGTTTTTCAATGATTGTTTATGAAACAAAACCAAAACCTGAAAAAGTTCAAAAGCTGAATTTGAGTTGAATTTTCATTCTTGTTTTGTTCTCTTGCTTCCTCAACCTATTTCCCACCAATCTCAACATCCAGCTGCCTCTAATCCCTGCCATCACCACCGAAATGGGGAGATCAATTGCTAGCACTGTGTATGTCCAAGAAACTCCCACCGCCATACCAAGCTTCGCCGCCATTCACGCTATTTTCGTGATCGACCGCGCCTGCGCCCTATCCGCCAGCTCCGCCCATTGGTCGGCCGCCGTACCTCGTCCCAGGGCCGTGGCAGGCCATGCCAACCCACCGCAGCCGCCGTATCCCAGCTTTACCGTCGCTCGTCTCCTCTGCGCGCGCCACCACACCCCCGCGCCATCCGATCTTGCCACCTCCACCGATTGGTCAGGGCTTTCTCGCAGCTTTTCCCCCACCGCCCTGACGCCTCCGACCAAACCCGAGGGCATGGCAACGCCACCGGCCGCCACGCACCGTCGCCGCTGTGGATAACCCCGGGGCCGAACCGCCTTAGCCGCGCTATTTAAGCGGCCAAGCCCCCTCCCTAGCCAAAGCCATCAACCCCGCCACCCGCCCGACGCCCCCAAAGCCTCCATTGCCATCCCCATCGCCGGTAATCACAAAAATCCCCAAAGCATACGCCCTAGCTCAATGTTGGTTAACCGCCCCTTCATTTTCCAATTGCCCTCGCTGGTAGCTCCCTAATGCTCCCCAAAGCCTCCCCGAACCGTCACCCTAACCTCCCGAAGCCCCCTCTTCCCCGACGCCGTGAGCACCTCACCGCCGCTAACCGTCCACCGTGGCCAGCACAAATCCGGCCTTCCTAGCCCAAACCGCCACCTCCACTAACCTCCCCTATCCACGGAGATGCCCAAACGCCAGCTCTATTGCCTAGAAGAGCCTCCGTTCAACCGCAATGTCCGAAATAACCGAAAAGAAGGAGGGCTCGCCGCCTCCGCCGGCCCGGCCACCACCAAAAATGGGATCCCCACACCCGCCCGCACCCGCTCATACCCTCAAAACGCGTCGCCGTTCACTCTAGCTCCGCCGCCAACCGTCGCCTCCCTCCCCTGTCTCTGTGCGCACACAGGCCGGTTGGGGAAGAAGAACAGTGCGAAGCACTGTTCCCCCGCCGAGTCAACCCGATTCGGTTGGACCGAGTCCGTTCACCGCGCCTGATCCGTCCGACCACACCGCTTCCACTTGGCTGAGCCGGACCAGCTCGCCCGCGCCTGTTCCAGCCGACCGAGTCCAACCCGACACGGCTGAGCCAAACCACCTCGCCGAACCCGACTCGAGCCTAATGAATAGTAACCGAGCCTAATGAACAGTAACCAACCCGAACCCAAAAATGCAAGTTTATACTCCTTAGATCCGTTTCGAACCCGCCAACCCAAATCTCAGGCCCATTTCCCCATATGACCCTCCTATAAGCCCAAATCTCAATTTATTTGAATTTTATCGGATTTTCTTTCTTTATTTTATTTCTTTATTCCTAGCTCAACCCTTCGGGCATGGAATTAATTTATTTTAATTTGCTTTTGTGTTAGCCTCCGACGTCGAAGTTTCTCAGGAGCTGGAAGGCGAAGCCCAGATTCAGTCCCTGCCCGCCGAGGAGTTTGAACTAGTTGAAATCATAGACTCGCAAAGCAAGTCGCGCATACTTTGATCATATTGAGCCTACCTTGTCTTTATGTATTTATTTAGCAGTATTTTCATTATGCTATTTTTAGATCATTATTTTGTGTATAATTACTGTTTAGAATGACATGATTTATTAGTTATGACCTACCACCCGAAAAAGCCCCGTTTAACTTGATGACCATATTCATATTGACAAAACATAGTAGTATTAAATATAATAATGATATAAACATGATAGCTTAGGAATCAATTAAAATCTTTTCACTATTAAGAATCTTAGCATTTGTTTAGAGCTTTGAAAATATGGATCTAGGGTAAGCGAGGATCACAGAGGTGGATCGAAGAGCTTATCCTAGGGTGAAGGTTTGGTTGCGGAATGGTGGTAGTACAGGATGTACTGAATATGGGTTTGTGTACGGATGATGCCTCGGATAAAAATATAAGGACTAGACGCTTATGCTGAGTAAAGAACATAGTAACCGCCCAACCACAAGCGTTGATTTTGTCAAACCTGGTTTAATAACTGCTCACAACTGGCGGGGGTCCGAGGGTGAGTTCGTGTGGGAGGTGGTTAACCATACAACAGTAGGACTGCTATGACTCGGATGAGATCCGTGGGGTCAACCGAGCTTATAGAGACCTAGGACCTACTGGGTAGAGGCTATAAAAAGAATTGAGCAGTGAACAACCTTGTTTTCTTAACTCTGTCGCGGGAGTTGAGAGATCTTGTGGGTAAAGCAGGGCAACTCTGCAGAGTCATAAAGAATTGTACTCGAATACGCCGTGCTTCCGGTAAATGAAGCTATGTTTAATGGGTGAATCCAATAGCGAAGCATAAGTAGAGTTGAGAATGGCTTGGTAATGTTGAATATTAATCACGCTTGAAAACCCCCTTTACCTTAATGAAGTTACTTTTCAAGTTTTAATTGATTTTTAAATAAAACTGCATCTACACAAATAATGAACCTGTTACCCCTTCAATTGCTATACCTTGCATATAGTTAATGTTAAGCTCCGTGTGACTTACTGAGTACGGTAGTTGTACTCATGCTTGCTTAAAAACATAAACAGAAACTGCTAACTTTGAGGAGCCAGGTGAAGACGAAGAGGTGGTATACTATGAATTGGAAGAAGCTTGGGATTAGGGTCGTTCTCCGCTCAAGCATGCCTGTGGTGTCTTTTTGTGTAATATATATGAAGGCCGTTGGCCCTACTGTGAAACTTGGCTTTAAGCCCTTTATTGTAATAAAGTTGACTTTTGTAATTGAGATTGCGTTGGCAATGTTATACACTCGAATGATGTAACTCGCAACTGAACAATCCTGGGCGGTTGCAAGGGATTCATAACGCTCCCAAAAATAGGGGTGTTACAGTTTATCACATGCAAATTGTTTATCACATACTTTGCTGATTTATGCGTATAATCAACAATTCGAGTATATAAATCAGCAACATTTCTTCCTGTGTAGTCAGGGATCAAACGGTCCCAGATCTTTAAACGCAGAACGGTGCCGTCGGCACCGGACACACTGGAACCATCGGGCCTACGATATGCAGCTGCAGTGTCATGATCATCCGAGAACATCAGCTGATCAGCATCATCTTTTGGTTAGTCTGTGCAATGACATGGACCTCTCCACGTTGACAGAATAATATTGCCTCAGGAAGTTCCTGGATGGTATCTACGAGTACACGGGCCGAGAGCCGCAATCAAATTCGAGTCTGCCGTTAGTGCTACGGCCCAATGGAACAAGCGAACGGCAATTTCTCGCAATGCTCTCTTCCCCAACACAAACCAAAACCATTTACATACGTTTCTTCCCAACTAATTGAATATATACTCCCTCCAGTCTTTTTTATTTAATATTTTTATTTTTTATAGTCTCCAAAATATAACTTTGACTGCTACTTTTTTCAACTTTATACTAAGATATACTAATAAAATTATAATATTATAAAGGTATTTTAAAGATAAATCTAATGATATAATTTTTATATAGCCAATCTAGAAAATTTTAAATTTATTGATGATTAAACTTTAAAAAGTTTGATAACAAGAATTCTATAAAATCAAGTAAAAAAAAAGAACGCAGAGAGTAACAAAGATAATAAATAGCTTACACACAAACAGGAGACGTGTATAGTTAATTATTGTCTTTTTCTTCCATTTTTTACACGTTACAGGGATACAACCAATGGCGTGAATATAGAACTTTGCTGGCTAGGCTTGGGTACGAATCTACGCCTTCTACATATTTTCCACGATTGTTGTATTGGTGCAGGCATACTATGGCCCCGTTTGGCAGAGCTGGTCATCTGTAGCTCTAGGAAATCCTGGATCTAGAGTTGCAGGCATGTTAAGTGTATTTACATGACTTATTTCATTTATATTATATATTAAATAAAAATATTTAAATCACTTTAATTTAGTCAACAAATTACAGATCCAGCATAGATCTCGGAGCTAGAGCTGTGTCAAATGGGACCTATCACTATTGCTAATTTACTTTTTCGCTACATGAGTACGCTTTTGTTACAGATACTTTGATTCATGGCTGTAATATTTTTTTTAATAAGATTTTTTCTCTTCCGTTTGTTCCAGGTAACTCTACGTTTGAAAATGGTTTGCATCTATGGATACTGCGATGCCTAGATTCCGTGTAATGTGTACGAATTCTGACAGTTGATCCAAGAAGCTGAACTGGCTACACGTGCTCGGCTCGTCAATACTTTGGTTGGTGGCCGGTCGGAATGTTTCTTTGGGTTTTTGTTTTTTTTTCCGAATGTTAAAATAAATAAGATGATTTTTTTAGTCTAAAATTATATGCATTGTTTATATTGATGTTTTTATTGTCTGCCGTTTTAAAAAGGACAAGCAAAATTTTATCAACCATAACTTAAACAAAAACACAGTACATTGATTTGGTGTAGGGATCTCGGTGCCCTTGCGTTGGTCTGCAGCCGAAATACTCTTCGATTCTAACTAACAGCTATTTTGATCCCACAAACAAATGCTCGGCCTGAAAATTGGATGAACATGGACCAGCTGCAATGCTTTCCTGTTCTAGCACGTCGATTTGCATGCTTGATGCCCAACCAAAAAGTAAACAATGTAAGAAACAATTGAGCCACAGTAATCCAGAGAACAAGATGGGCCAGATATTTTCAAACCATTTCAACCAAACCTCAAGAGTTCTACATCCGAGTCTACTCATTGATGTGCGATAGCGTAAATTGATTACACAACATGTAACTGCTTTGTTCTATTTTAGACCATGTGGCCAGGTCTAAAATATTTTAGTGATAAATAATTGACAATGATTAATTTATAATGATGAATATTTGATGACATTGCTTATCGCTGTTATGCGAGATGTGTAGCGTGTGTGGATTGATGTTGGTCAAGTTGGAACGAACTTGTACTAGAAAAATATTCTTTGGTCTTTGCATGTGCATGGTGAGTATGGAGGCGATCATAGTCGGTGACGAGGTGGACCGGGACTAGGATGGGAAGTCCAAGGTTCGGACGGTCAAAAATGTCACGAGATGGTCGGGCTAATGCTTGGGGTGCATGGAGATCATAGGTGAATGATATCTGGAGAAGCTATGGGAGGTGTGGTCATGGAGGCTTCGACACGTGATGAGTTGAAAAGTTGAAAGTGTAAAAACCGTGTTAGAAAGGGTTTCGGGTCCCTTGAAAATAGTGGGCCAAAAACCTAGTTGAGATAAAAAAAAGGCCTAAGCCCAGTTGAACGAGTTGTGTTAGGGTTTTAAGTAGATATTAAATAGGTGTCATAGGGGGTTGTATATATAATTTTTTTAGGCGTGCAGCGGCCGCAACGTGAGAAAAAAAAAGACGAAAACAGGACGGCGCACGGCGACGTGTTTCTAGTGATGAATAGTTTCTGCGTTTTCTAATAAAAGTTTGTGAGTTTTTTAATTTGCTCACCTTGCACCCCACGCCGCCTCACGCATGATTACCGTCACGTCATGGCGCCACATTCACCGGTCGTCGCTCGCCTATGCAATTTGCGTCTGCTGGTCGTCACTCGCCTCTGCAGCCTGCATCTCCACCCTCTCGCCACTCGAAGGCCGGAGCCGCCTCCCACACAGACAGCCATAAGATGAAAAAGAGAACAAATATTAGTATCTTTACCTCTTTGGGTATGTATGAGGAAGGCTAAAGTGGGAAGAAAAATAGGTCTAATATGTTACCTACGCTGCGTACGAGATACGGAGAGTGCAGGCTAAATTTATTTGCAGGTATAAAAATATAGTTTTAATTCAACTAAGAATGTATATATTTAATATATCTATTATATTTCTAGTATTTTATAAAAACGTTAGGTATTTAATTCCTTAACCTTTTATAGGTCCGCCAATGCCTACGGCCGGAAAGCTTCTTTTGGAGGAGCAGCAGGACAGAGGCATTGCCTTCACACCCAGAAGCAGAGCATTTGATTGAGGTCAGATAGGTCACATGCATGCTGTCATCCAGACTCCAAGGAATGGGCCATTTGCCATGTGAATTTGCTGCTCGATTTTGTTTACATCAACTGGCTTGAGTCAAGTCGACTTGGACATTGCGCGCACGTGTGTGGGCACCAAGGAAACGTGCCCTTACAACTTGAAGCATCTTTGGTTCTTTCTTTAATGGTGTTACTTGGACCTGCTTGTTTTGTAGGCGTTCGGTTTGGGGACAGGCTAGAGGGATCTAAGGGATGGTGTTTGGTTGTGCATATGGCGGTAGGTAGCATTCACGGAGACGTTGGTTGGTTGGGTGCACGAGGACAATGGCTGCATATGTGTAGATGCAAGAGACAGTGGAAAGAAAATATTAGTATGGCTTTAATTTTATGTTAATATATTATAATAACCCTCATTTTACCTTAATCCACTATAATGAACTCTACTACAACTTAATATGCACTAATCACTGCTTAATATCGTTATTAGTAGAGCCTGTCGGGAGAAACGGAGGGATTGGGCATTCCTGGTGAGCCCGGCCCAAAGGCACTTTTTGCATCTTCTCAGCTAGGTTGTTTTTTATGCGTGCAACAATCTAAACACGCGAAACCAAAAAATTCTGCACCAGAGGAGTCTGGCCCAAGCTTATGCACCCTACCAATCACGCCTGACTGAGCATCTTTGATTGGAGCATATCTTTAATAGTCATTAGGGCTCACCATTACTGTCTTGATATATATTAGAAGAACAAACAGCGAGAACCAGATGCCCAAGCGACTATGAAAAGGAAATAACTATGCCTAGGGACATTTGTCTATTTTTTTGGGGTGTATATATATTACTCAACTGCTTTTTTTTTTAAAAAAACTATGTTTGGACCATTCTACGTCTCACCACCTCCGTGATGACAACACAACTTAGAAATAATTATCTATGTAGGGAGAGAAGGGAAGGGAAAATTTGTCGGCGCACGAATCTCGTACCATATATATAATTCAACTTATTTCAAAAAACTTTTAGCCGAGTGGTACAGTATATCCATTTTTCAAATTTCTAAGATAACAAAAAAAATTAAGTGATTACGTGATATGTGAAAAGATATGTCCAAGTAGTGTATTTTTCATTAAAAGAACACTCAAGACTTTCAGCCTTATATCCTTCAGCTAGCAAAACTAACTTCGAAACAAAAATCCAAAAAAATTCGTTTACATACTACGTACGTGGCCTCTCCTCCCGAAAAAAACACTTTGAGTGCTAGTCCCTCTATTTCATTTTATGCATAAACTAAAAAGACATTAAAATATTTAGATTAATTATTATCTATAAATACATATTAATATATATGTAGAGAATATAAAGCAAAACTAAATATGTATTATGGATACAGAGAAAGCCCTATCTTTATGAATAAGAACATTTAAAAAATAAACTCTATATTTTTGGATGGAGTGAGTAAATAGCAAACCTCGAAAAGGAACACACGTGTTATTTGGCTTAGATTAGAAAAGCTTATCTTAGCATTATTCTAGAACATGATAGGGACGACGCTAGATCTGTTTGTGTTTAGTTTTATATGAGGACGTCTATCGTGTCATCTAGTTTCACTTCACGGAGTGCTTGCCGGACGTTGCCCGATCGGATCGACGAAATGAGGCCGTGCCTCCATGTGCGGATAATCCACAGCATTAACTTTAGTTAATCCCAATTAGCAGACGCCACGGCGACTAGCCAAACCAAGACGATCTCTCGATGACAGACAGGATCGACGTGGCATATTCGCACATGACGACACGACCTTGATCGGTCGGGATTACCTAGAGATCTGTGTCGTGAGATTGCGACGCGCCAACGGTGCGCGATTGCGTCTAGTTGGTCAGGAGCAGAGAGCTAGTTTCCCGCGCAATATTATGCAGCAAGGTCAATTCTTTTTAGTGCGGTCTCGTCTCAGCACCGACGTCGTAAGAAATACGTGCTCTCCTGTAGTACAGTAACGACACGCAAGAGAAGACACGCGTGGCAGCTCAGGTGAGACGTCGGCCTCGGCCGCAAGTGTCACCGGCGGTGGTTTTATTTTGTACGGTCAGCGTCTCCATGGCTGATGCCAGGGCGGACCCAGTGGGGTAAGCTCCGCTCAATTTTTAGCTTATATTTATATTGTTAAAATTCTACTATTTGTGTCTCATTGGTCTAGTAAGAGTGCTCTCACTCGATCTTCAGAAAACAGACACTCGAGCTTAAAGTCATTTATATTTTACTCGGTTTTCATTCTAGATCCGTCCCTTGCTGGTAGGGGTGAAAACGGGTTGGGTTAATCCCGACCGATCCGGCACCGAATCCGATTGGTACCGAATCCGACTAGTACCGAATCCGGAGAAAAAAATATGGGTTAGGATATGGTAACAGCAATATCCGTCCGAATCCGAATATCCGTCCGAATCCGATACATCTTCAAGTTTGATTTCAGGTTAGTGCTACTATTTGACGTTTCATTTTCTTTTGCAATGGTAAAATAAAATCTTCCTCATCAGCTATTAAATAGTAACATCAAGTCAGTGTGTCCTACTCCATTTACTGCACTGTATGCATTCCTTACAAACAAGTAGGGGTGCAAACAAAATGGGTTAATCCTGACCGATCCGACACCGAATCCGATTGGTACCGAATCCGATTAGTACCGAATCCGGAGAAAAAATATGGGTTAGGATATGGTAACAGCAATATCCGTCCGAATCCGACCCGTTTTCACCCCTACTTGCTGGTGCTCTCGGTCCATACTTTGTTAATTCCACTGTGCTTACTCCGGTTGGTTCCTGGAATGGAACATTTTGGTGCTGGATAACTCCGTTGACATGGATGAGGACGAGTCTTGGTTGATCACCTTTAGAGCACAACAAGCTTCCTCTTATCATTGGTAAAAAAAAAACGTGTATCAATGGGAAGATTGCTTGGTATATGGTACCAGTGTTGCAGCACAAAGCGTGCCACAACTTCCGGTTGCATGTTTTATGAACCAAGTGTTTGATATAACTTGACAAAAATGTTTGATGTAACTTATGTTGGATTATGTGGGCCAAGCCCATATAATAAGAATAATTCCTATTAAATCTCAAAGGCCCACTCATGCAAAGGAGGCATGCATGTGACCTTTAGTACCATATTGCTAGTTCTAGGAGAGGAAGACCACCTTAAAAGGGATGGTGCACTCCTAGTCACTTGAGGCATGTGGGAGAGAACTAGAGGATAACACGCGCTCGCTCGCCGCGCCGGGCAGGCACGCGCGCGCGCACGGCACCTGCGTGAATGGTCCGCCAAAATCCGCTCAGTGCTTGCGTGACGCGCTTCCTTTGCGATGTTATCTTTCCGGTTTTCTATAAATACGAGTCGCCGCCTCCATACAGCATTACGCGAAAATCAATCTCTACTCCGTCCCGTCCGGCGTGCACCGCTGCTCGGGAGAGCAGTCTCGGGCAACCGCCGCCAAGTCCTGCACCGGAGAGGCGAATAAGGTTTTTCGGCCGGCGAATCGTCATCGACTTCGTGTCATCTCACCGTGCTGCGGCGTCTACATCGGCAAACCGATCGAACAGAACCATCGATGCATGCGATCATGTTCTCTGTATTAGATCCGCTTCATGTACGCTCGTTTACATGTCTAGATCTTTTATGCCTGTGATGGTTCTGTTATTTTGCGTGCATGATGTCATGATTTATTTATGGAATAAATTAAACCTACATGTGCTTATATATTCAACAATCCAAAAACCTTATTGTAGGCATTGTGGTTTTACTATGGCTGGATTTGCCGATGCATCGAGGCGGATAAATTCTCCGGTGTGCACTTTAAGAGATGGCAGATCAGGGTCACTCTGTGGCTTACTGCTATGAATGTATTCTGGGTTAGTAATGGCAAGCCTGAAGGTGTTCTTGATGCTGAAAAGCAGAAAGAATTCGAGACTGCCACTACTCTCTTTGTTGGATGCATTCTTAGTGTTCTTGCTGACCGTCTTGTGCGAGGTGTATATGCACATGACAGACGCGAAGGAGTTATGGGATGCACTGAATTCCAAATACGGTGCTATCGATGCCAAGAATGACATGTATGTCATGGAGCAATTTCATGACTACAAGATGGTTGATAACCGTTCGTAGTAGATCGGGCTCATGAGATACGAGGCCATTGCCAAGGAACTCGAACTCTGAAGTGTGCCTTACCCGACAAGTTTGTGGTGGATGTATTATTGCAAATTACCTTCTTCATGGAGGAATTTGAACAGCACTCAAACACAAGAGACAAGAATACTCTGTTGAGAATCTGATTGGGTCTCTTGAAATTGAGGAGAAAGCTCGGAAAAGGACGTGTGTCTAAGGGTGATGGAGGGCGATCTAGTGCCAATGTGGTACGAAACCCTCAAGCAAGAACAAAGGGAAATTTGTTAAAGCCCAACAGGACAACCAACTTCAAGAAGAAGAAGAACAACAACAATCGGGATGATAGAACTTGCTTTGTGTGCGGTGAGCCTGGTCACATGGCCAAGAAGTGCCCACAACGCAAAGGAAAGAAGGCACTGCGGGGATGGACTTCTAAGTCCGTCAACGTGACCATTGACAAGACGGAGATGGGGTGGGCATGGTAATTTACCTCATCGTTTCTTTCGCTTAGTCAATCTACCAATTGGTGGATTGATACAGAGCTAATGTACATGTGTGTGCTGATATTTCGTTGTTTTCTTCTTATCAGTCGTCCCGAGATTCCTCCGTCCTAATGGGGAATGGGTCACATGCTACTGCTTCATGGTGTTGGTACGGTAGATCTGAAGTTTACTTCGGGAAAGATCGTGCGGTGAAGAACGTGCAGCATGTCCTTCTATAGACAAGAATCTCGTTAGTGGCTCCCGTTTATGTAGAGACGGGTTTAAGTTGGTATTTGAGTCTAATAAAGTAGTCGTGTCTAAACATGGACATTTTATTGGTAAAGGCTATGAGTGCGGAGGCTTGTTCCGCTTTTCCTATCAGATTTCTGCAATAAGATCAGAAACCATATTTGTGGCGAGGTGGATGATGAGGCTAATGTTTGGCACTCACGTCTATGTCATATTAATTTTGGTTTGATGTCTCGCTTTCCAAGATGAATTTAATTCCAAACGTTTCCATCACCAAAGGTTCTAAATGTCATAGCGTGTGCAATCAAAGCAACCTCGTAAGCCTCACAAGGCCGCCGAGGAGAGAAACTTGGCACCACTAGAACTCCGCATTCAGATCTTTCGAGATGAATGGCGTGTTGACGAAGGGTTGAAAACGATATTTCATGACATTGATTGATGATGCAACTAGGTTATGTTATGTGTATTTATTGAAAACGAAAGATGAGGCTTTAGACTATTTTAAAATCTATAAGGCGTAAGTTGAAAACCGCTTAAATAGAAAGATAAAAAGACTTAGGTCGATCGTGGTGGAGAGTATTTCTCAACGAATTTGACTTATTTTGTGAGGAACATGGCATTATACATGAGAGGACGCCTCCTTATTCCCCGAGTCAAATGGGATTGCCGAAAGGAAAACCGCACGTTGATCGACTTGGTGAATGCCATGTTAGATATCATGGGATTACCTAAGGCATGGTGGGGAGGCTTTGCTAACGTCTAATCACGTATTAAATAGAGTTCCTAACAGAAATAAGGACAAAACACCATACGAGGTATGGATTGGGAGAAAACCATCACTTTCTTACTTGCGTGCACAGGGTGCTTGGCGAAAGTTAATGTGCCAATAACTAAGAAACGCAAGTTTGGACCTAAAAGCGTGGATCGCGTTTTTAGGATATGCTAATCAAAGCATTGCCTATAGATTTTTTATAATTAAAACTGAGGTACCTGACATGCATGTTGGTACAATTATGGAGTCTCGAGATGCAACATTCTTTGAGAATATTTTTCCTATGAAGGATACACATAACACTACTAGTCAACCTTCTGAAATAATTCCCGGTTCAATCACATCACCAACCTTTTGAACATACACATGAACTTGTCAATGAGGAGGATGACAGTGGAGCTCCTAGAAGGAGCAAGAGACAAAGGATATTCAAATCCTTTGGTGATGATTTCACTGTGTACCTTGTGGACGACACTCCCAAGTCTATTTGAGCGTATGCATCCCCGATGCGACTCATGGAAGGAGGTCATCAGTAGTGAAATGGATTCCATTATCGCTAATGGAACTCGGGAGCCGACAGATAAACCTTATGGGTGCAAACCTGTAGGGTGCAAGTGGGTGTTCAAAAGAAGCTTAGGCCGATGGTACTATTGAAAAATATAAGGCTCGGCTTGTTGCCAAGGGCTATACTCGAGAAAGAAGGCGAAGATTTCTTTGACACTTACTCACTGTTGCTAGACCGACCACAATTCGAGTACTACTTGCTTTGGCTGCCTCACATGGTCTTCTCGTTCATCAAATGGACGTTAAGACAGCTTTTCTTAACGGAGAGTGGATGAGGAAATTTACATGGAACAATTGATGGATTTGTAGTAGAAGGTCAAAAAGGCAAGGTGTTAAAACTGTTGAAATCTTTGTATGGTCTGAAACAAGCCCTAGCGGTGGCATGAGAAGTTCGATAGAACACCGACATCTGCAGCTTTGCTATCAATGAGGCAGATAAATGTGTATACTATCGTTATGGTGGGGGTGAGGAGTTATTCTATGTTTGTATGTGGATGACATCTTGATTTTTGGGACAAACATTAGTGTGATAAATGAGGTCAAATCATAGTTGTCTCAAACTTTGATATGAAAGATCCGGAGTGGTGATGTTATTCTAAACATTAAATTGGTTAGAGGTGAGGATGGGATTACACTTTTGCAATCTCATTATGTGGAAAAGGTCTTGAGCCGTTTTGGCTTTTCTGACAGCAAGCCTTCTCCAACACCTTATGATCCTAGCGTGTTACTTCGTAAGAATAAGAAAATTGCTAGGAATCAGCTGGAATACTCCCAGATAATTGGCTCACTAATGTACCTTTGCTGTGAGCAAATTGAGTCGGTTTACATCTAACCCAGGGGATGATCACTGGAAGGCGCTTGAGCGAGTGTTGCGCTATCTGAAAGGTACCTCGAACTTTGGACTTCATTATACTGGGTACCCGTCGGTGCTGGAGGGTTATAGTGATTCCAACTGGATCTCTGATGCTGATGAGATCAAAGCCACTAGTGGATATGTTTTCACTATTGGTGGTGGTGCTGTTTCATGGAGGTCTTGCAAACAGACCATTTTGACGAGGTCAACCATGGAAGCGAGCTTGCGGCACTAGACACTCTATTGTTGAGGCAGAATGGCTACGAGATCTATTGATGGATCTACCTACGGTGGAAAAGCGATGCGCCTATCCTTATGAATCGTGATAATCAAACCGTTATCGCTAAAGTGAACAGATTCTAAGGATAATATGAAATCGTCCCGAGCATGTTAAGAGACGATTGAAGTCTGTCAGAAATTGAGAAACTCGAGTTATAACCTTGGATTACATCCAAACAGATAAAAACTCGCAGATCCTTTACAAAGGGACTATCACGAATGTGATAGATAGTGCATCGAAGGAGATGGGTATGAGACCCATGTGAGTTATCTATGGTAGTAACCCAACCTATGTGATCGGAGATCCCGTGAATTAGATCCGGGAAAACAAGCCATTAGTTAACTGTAGGAGAGTAATTTCAACCCTCTCTATGTGAAGATGCAATACTCTCGAAATGCAAGGCGAGTTGACTAAGGTCTTAATGTGTTCCATTGGCTTTTAGAAGCGAAGACGCTATCTGCAGAGCATTCTTGAAAGAACACACCTATATGAGTCCGACTGTTAGTCGCAGTCTATGGAGATCTTGGGTAATCTCCTACTAAGCTCATGAAGAGACCAAGAAGTATGACTTATACGCTCCAACCGAGGGGTAGCCTACTGGCGGCCTAGTATCAGTTAAGTCATTAAGTGAAGCTTGCTTGCACCAAACTTGCAATTCAAGGCATAGTCCATTGTTCAAGTTGTGAGTAAGTGTAGCTTGAGTTCTAGGTGGATATTCAACCTTAATCGGTCTCCATCGAAATACTGATATATAAACAAGACATTGGAATTGAGCAAATCTGTGGGACTTTGAGATCTGGTGGGGATTGTTGGATTATGTGGGCCAAGCCCATATAATAAGAATAATTCTATTAAATCTCAAAGGCCCACTCATGCAAAGGAGGCATGCATATGACCTTTAGTACCATATTGCTAGTTCTAGGAGAGGAAGACCACCTTAAAGGGATGGTGCACTCCTAGTCACTTGAGGCATGTGTGGGAGAGAACTAGAGGATAACACGCGCTCGCCGCCTCGCCTCGCCGCCGGCCGGGCCGGCCGGGCCGGGTCAATTTGGTCATGGCGGCGCGCGCGCGCACGGCACTGCGTGAATGGTCGCCAAAATCCGCTCCAGTGCTTGCGACGCGCGCTTCCTTTTGCGGTGTTATCTTTTGTCGTTTTGTGTGGCGGTGAATCCGGATCGATACGCGACTAATCCGGTTGATTCGAGTTATGGAGAACGTGCAGCGTCTTGATCACGCGTCCGGTTTTCTATAAATACGAGTCGCCGCCTCCATACAAAGCATTACGCGAAAATCAATCTAGGTTTTGCCTCCTCCATCCATTGTGCTGCGCGTCCCACGTAGTCTACTCCGTCCCGTCCCACGGCGCATCGTCGTTCGGGAGAGCGCAGTCTCCTAACCGCCGCCAAGTCCTGCACCGGAGAGGGCGAATAAGGTTTTTGGGAAGCGCTCTGCGCGATCGCCATGTAGCTCGCTCGTCTTCCTCGCTGCTCGCCGGCGAATCGTCATCGACTTCGTGTCATCCTCACCGTGCTCGCGCGCGTCTACATCGGCAAACCGATCGACGAGAACCATCGATGCGTAACAGTCATGTTCTCTCAGATAGATCTGTTCATGTACGCTTTCACGGTTTACATGTCTAGATCTTTTATGCCCGTGATGGTTCGTTATTTTGCGTGCATGATGTCATGATTTATTTATGGAATAAATTAAACCTACATGTGCTTATATATTCAACAACTTATAATGAAAGTGTGATATAGGGTCTGTTCTTTTGCTTCGGTTTATGACTTTTAACTGCGGTTTATAGTTTTTGTGTTGTTTGTAAGAGCGAGTACAAAAATATAAACTCGCGTATGGTTTTGGCCGATATAAATGAAGATGCTATAATATATACTACAATCAACTTATAAATACCGCCTTGAAAAGACACTCCGTTTGAAAGTTAATTACTATAGAAAAATTGAAAACAACTTTTAGAAGTTGGAAAAAAGATGCCCATAATGTAACCTTATCCTATGAGTACTTCATATATATGTGTTGTTGCATTCACATACTGACATTGAGTGCTAATTAAGGGGCAGATTAGTTAGAGAAATTGTGTTGTTATGGTAGAAAACTGTTATCAAAATCCAGAACACTGGTTAATCGAATACAGCTTTAGCAGTTTCCGAAACTAGTTTCAGTTTGATGTAAAGTACGTAGCATGAAGTTGCATTCCAGATTGCCAGTACGTTGTTCTAGCCATAAGCTAGAACGCTGCTTGTCTTGCCTCTTGGGTCCTGGCATTGCATTTTCTACGTGGGACATGCGTGCACCACAACTGGTCCAACAATGTGCTTTGTCCTCTAGAGACATGACATAGAACGGTCTGCAACATTAGCACTACTAGCATGCTGAGGTCATCACAGCTTCGTAATCTTGGATGGTAATCAGCAGGGGCTCAGATCGAAATTTGGACCTTTGTTGGACCCATAGCCCACGAAATTCCATTTTGGCCCCCAAAGCAAAAATTCCAAAAATGGACCCCATTTGAGCGCGTTCACGGAGGCTGCCACGTGGACACGTTCATCCGGTCGTCGCGATCGGCCGACGCCGACGACTCGGCGCGCGCGCGGCCGAAGCGATCACGATCACGCCGAGCGCCGCGACCGCTCGCCGCGTGCAAGCGTCCTCAGCGCCCGATCGCGCGTGCGCCGCCAGCAACAAGGCCCCCCACCACAAGGCCCCCAGTCCCGCTGATCGCACGAGCGCGCGTGCTCCCCGACCGCATGTCCTCGATCGCAATACTCGCGAATATTTGTATGATTTCGCAATTTTGTAGTTATAAACTGAGAAAAAAATAGATAAAATTGCAATAATAATTTTTGTTCATTGTTAGTTGCAGATGTAAAAAAAATTTGGATAAATATTTTTTAAAAACGATTAATCATAGAACGATCGTTTCGTAAAGTGGTAAGTGATATTTAGGGTTTCGTATGGTTTTTAGGTTTGCAATGACCATGTTATTTGTATGTTTTGTCAATTTTGTAAATGTAAATTCGGAAAGAATCACCAAGTAGTAATAAAAGTTTATATTCATTATAACTTGTAGATGCCAATAAAATTTTGGTAAATTTTTTTAGGAACAATTGACCGTAGAATGATCGATACAAATAGTGGTAAGTGACTTTAAGGTTTCTTTGTGTTTTTAGGGTTTGCAATCTCCGTGATTGTTTTCAGTTTTGCAATTTTGTAGTTATAAACTGGATAAAAATCAGATAAAGTTGTAATAAAAGATTATGTTCATTGTAAGTTGTAGATGCATAAAAATTTTGGTAAATTTTTTGTAGGAAAGATTGACCGTAGAGCAGTCGATACATAAAGTGGTAAGTGATATTGTGAAGGTGAGTAACATGGAATGCGATACATAAATTTTGGTACATTTAATATTGTTAAATGATGTGCTACGTGAATCATGGAATGCGAAAATACTAGATATTAAATTTCATAATACAGATTGGGAGTAACATGCGCGTAGATTTTTATTACATGCATAACATATAGCATGATATGCGACTAACCCACCCAACTGCTCGACGACCTCTGTGTGGACCGGGCCACTTTCCCTTCCTTGCCCGCTCGGCGTTGAACTCCTCCGCGGCCTCTTTTGCCTTAGCCGCAATTTCCCTCTTTCTCGCGCTCCATCTCGCGAGCCTCCCGATCCCTACGCGTGCACGCTTCAAGATGCGCTTGCGTCTCGCTGGCTGTATCGCAGGTGTGCTCGTGCTTGCGACTCCTCCTCCACAACTCCTTCTCCTTTGTGACATTCCACTCCTCAAGTCGAGGGTCCATTGGTCCGCAGGTGGATCTCAAGATCGATCCATTTGCGGTAGGCACATAGGGGCTCCGAGACCGTAAATAAAGGAGAGATATTGTTAGTGCGTCTTGTGAAGGACAAAAGATAGGGAAAATTGTGCATGTGGTTGTTACCAACTGCGATAGGTTGCGGTGTCAAAGCGCGGTTGGGGTAGTCATTTGAGTAGTTTGCGCAACCCAGCATCGCATACCTAGACCGATGCGGTGCTTAGACTTGAAGAACTTGCACACGTCCCGCACCAACAAAGGGAGGTGTCTCCCCTCAGTGGTAGTTGTGGCGAACGCCGGTGGGGCGTTCGGGATGGGGTTGTTGCTACGCGCGCCTGGAGGACCTTTCATCGTAGCACGATGGGCTTGTTCTACCGGGCCTGTATCGCCTGATTTTCTCATCGCGAGCGGCATCGCGGCTGCAAATGACCGTGCTATGTCACGGGTCTCCTCCCAATCCTTCACCATCTTGTCCCATTGCTTCTTCTTGCCTTTGTCCATCCCGGTTGGGTGAGGAAGCGCGATGGAGTATGGGGTTTGGATGTGCAATGTTCGCTGGGAAATGGAATGCATACCAATTTATAGGGGCCGTTTGTCTCTACTCATACGTGTAAAGATGGTCCGCGTGGTCGTGCAAATGAGTAAAGATGGGAGTGCTGCGATATCACCAAAAAAGGCCCCGCTTTGTCATGTCACCGCCAAAAATCGCATCTTTTGTCATCCCACCGAGCAAAGCTGACCTCTTGTTGTCTTGTCACTTGAGCACACTGCCCTCTTTAGTCTCGTCCCGCCCAAAGCCGCATCTTTTGTCATCCCACTGAGCAAAGCTGACCTCTTTTGTCATATCACTGAGCAAAGCTGCCCCGTTTTGTCATGTCACTGCGCAAAGCTGGCATCTGTTGTCATCTCACTGAGCAAAGCTGCCTCGTTTTGTCATGTCTCTGAGGAAAGCTGCACCGTTTTATCATGTCACTGCGCAAAGCTGGCATGTGTTGTCATCTCACTGAGCAAAGCTGCCCCGTTTTGTCATGTCTCTGAGCACAGCTGCCATGTTTTGTCATCTCACTGAGCAAAGCTGGCCTGTTTTTGTCATTTGACTGAGGACAACTGCTCTCTTTAGTAATGTCACTGCCCAAAGCTGGCATCTTTTGGCATCCCACTGAGGACAACTGCTCTCTTTAGTAATCACGAATTGGCTATACTCATGCCTTTTGGCATTGTTTAGGTGTTTAGCTCTCGCCAATGGCCTCTTATCTCTAAATACAGAGCATCAGTGCACACTCAGTCACCCAAGCTAGAAATGATGTCCTCCTTATTCAAGCCACGGGGAACCGAAGATGATGGCCTCATTCGGTAAGAGGTGTTATTTGATCCAATATTAAAATTTATTTCATTGTCAATATTATGTACATCTGTCCCGGTTTGCATTTTATGCTTTCTTATGTAATGCCTTTTGAATGTGATGTGTATCATTGCACTTGGGACTTTCAGGGAATGACTTATTGACTTTGACACTAGCTCAGGGACTGAAAATGGATAATTGATGAGATAGGCTCGTCCCCAAGACTGCAGAATTTGTGCATTCACTCTCTACGTGTGCGTAGAAAATTGTACCACACGTCATTCTGCCAAGTTAAAGTATTAGCCTAATATGTATATGTCGTAATGGCTTAGCGAGTCATCAAGCACTCGGCAGCGTAGCTCAACAAAGAGCCCGTTTTGTCTAGTCATCGAGCAAAAGCGACTGTTTTGTCTAGTCAATCGAGCAAAGCGACCTCTTTTGTCATGTCACCGAGCAAAGCCGGCCCTTTTGTGAGGTCACCTCAAAAGCGGCATGTTTTGTCTCCTCACCGAGCATGGTGTGGGGTCAAGATTTGTGTTGTCTGTGGTCTTTGTGCGTGAGGCTACCCCACACAACCTATAAACGGAGCCATCCTCACATACTCCCGCCATGTTATCACCACCTCTGAGTAAGTTGTACACAATCTGTAGTTTTTTCCGTGCTCACTCCCAAGACTAGGCAATGAGTCACCAAAGACGTCTTCATGGGCACCACGGTGATGTGCCCAAATTGCAACTTGGTGGTTAGGCGTGAGGACATCACAGACGGCCAAGAATCCCGCGACACTACTACAAGTGCCCCAATCACTCGGTGAGTCATATTGTTTCGGTTCATTCAAATCGTGGTGGTATGTTTAAAAATCTTCTTGTCATGGAATCGCAGAAGCTCATGGTGGTTGCCGATTCTGGGTGTGGGAGGATGAAATGGGAAATAGGAATGACAGTGTTCGTCGCGAGAGAGTTGTCGTGGGGGGTTGCGACCCCGTCGGGATGCAGCATCGTTTCGACAGACTAGAGTGGAAGATAAATTTAATGTTGTGTGCTATTTTGTTTCTTGTGTTTATTGTTATCCTCAAGTTGTAGTGCTGGAGGTTATCCTCATGTATGTTCGCAATGTTTTATGCTATGTTGTCGTCAAGCTCTTTTGGTAATGTTTTATGTACTGCGGTTGTGTTGTATTTTAGTTCTTGTGTTCGTTGGTGTGTTGGTGGTTGTACTACTTGCTACATGTCATGTATGCGTGAAATGTATGAGTTGTTCGTGTTGTCTTTGCTGATGCCTTCTCCTCGTATATGTTGGTAATTTTATGGAATTTTTGTACGGATAATCCCTTTTTATTTGATATATACATTGGTAAGTGATATTTTTATGTTACTAAGAATTAGTGTACCAAGAGTATGTTAATATTGTTAAATGACTTGCTATCTGAATCATTGAATGCGAACACACGAAATAATAACCTTATGTGAATAGAAATAAACTTCATAACATGCTGCGTACAATTTTATTACATGCAATAAATGTTCCTATGTAGGCTTTTCAGAGTAGCAATAAATGTTCGTATGAAGGCTTTCCGATCGTAGTCTTTATGTAGGCGTTTAGTGGCATGTGTTGTCATCTAACTGAGCAAAGCTGCCCGATTTGTCATATCATCGCGTAAAGTCGCTTGTGTTGTCATCTCACCGAGTAAAGCTGAGCGCTTTTGTCTTGTCTCTGGGCAAAGCAGCCATCTTTTGTCCCGCCATTCGATATAAATAGCACGGTAGAGGTCCCATGAAGTTGTAGCGAGAAAACCACAGAATCGAACAAAGAACATACCATGGCGGAAGATGAGGGCGATCGGATATGGGTCACGAAGGAAGACCTTCCTTGGAAAGGAGGAGATGTTCGGACCACGCATACGCTTGCTACCAAGCGGCGTGCGCAACCAGCGTGGCGAAATGCGACACAATGAGTGCGTGGTCGTGCAGGTCCCGGAAGGGCGAACGATGGCGGACGCCGTTTCTTCCGATGCCCACGCTCCGGGGTACAAATTACTAATAGTACATTTTGTATTGCTTATGGACCCTCCATGTTTACTGTCATTTTTCGCAGATGGCGAAATGCGACTTCTCCCGCTGGATCGACCCTCCTCATGAGCGGTATATTGACCGTTATGTGGGTACTTTATGGGACCGAATAATGGACTTGGAGTACCGAATGGAGACTCTCAATGAGGAGAACAATGAGCTCCGCCAACAGATGCAACGCGAGAGAAAACGAGGAGGTTGTCAACATAGGAAGCTCTTATGATCCCACATGTTGCTGCGCGAACCCGAGCTGCATATGTGCGTGCCACTACCACGATGGCCAGCCCCGTCCGAGGCGGCCCCCTCAGCAGTTCTCCATGTGGGTGCCACGAGGCTCGTTTGGCATGTAGGCCACGAGGGTACGGAATGTGTTGATGCTGTGCCAGTAGGACTGTTGTGTTGATATTTTGGGTGTAGTCAAGCTATGTCTTCTCCCGCTACCCCGTGTTGTCATCTCTCAGTTGGTTGTATGCCGTACTAAATCAAAGAACTTAGAGGAACCCTTTTATACTGGAAACCATCTTTGAACATCAAACCATCAAGCAATTCAAAAACATCACAAATATTACAAAAGCACAATTTAAAAAATTCATTCATCATCTAAATCGCCGCCGCCCTATAAATGCGCGCATATGATCCTCTCGAGAAGGTGAACCTACTAGGGAGCGGGTGCATCGCGAAGATCGTGCTGCGAGGGGTGTGGCCGGCGGCGGTGGGTACAACTGTGTAGACAGTTGCGACGCTGGTCATAAAGCATAGAGCTCACCCAATCGGAGGAGGTGCCTACGTCCTGCTTAGATGGTACAACTGAATTAGACAATGGAAAGTACAAAAATTGTTCATAATGAAATACACACGTTTAGTGCATACCGGGGTATGTGGCTGGTGAAATGAGGATGTCGACGGGAAGTCCCCATGTACTGCGTGCGATGTCATGCCTTGATAGGTCGGCACAACCCACCTGTCCCGGTCATATAGGTTGGTGCACACTGCCCCGGAGATACGAGGGCATCGCCCCTCTGGTTGGTCCGGCGAGTCGGGGCGCTGCCGAGTGGGGCCGTCGTCCCGAGAGCGCGGCCGCTCGTCCGCCGCCCTCCGTGATGGCGATGCCCGTTGCGGCGTGCTATCCGTCGCAATTGCTGCAAGACGAACATGTTGTTAGACATAAATGGTAAATGAGTGCATGAACAAATAGTTGCGAATGTCGAACCGCCGGCCGGCGCGTGGAGGCCGAGCGGCCGTAGCTTTGCCGACTCTCGGACAGCCCCTGCGTTCGTGCGGCGATGGCGACCTCCGTGATGACGTCGCCCTCCGTGTCTGCGTGCTATCTGTTGCAATTGCTGCAAGTCGAACATGTGCGTGACATAAATGGTAAATGAGTGCATGAACAAATAGTTGCGAATTGTCGAACCGCCGGGCCGAAGCGCGTGGAGGCCGAGCGGCCGTAACTGCCGACTCTCGGACGGCCCTGCGTTCGTCTGGCGGCGATGTCGACCTCCGTGATGACGTCGCCCTCCGTAGCAGCGTGCTATCCTGTCGCAATTGCTGCAAGACGAAGATGTGGTTAGACATAAATGTTAATGAGTGCACAAACAAATAGTTGCCAATTGTCGAACCGCTGGGCCGAAGCGCGTGGAGGCCGAGGATGGCCGTGCTGATCCTGGTGCTGACGGAGGCGCGGAGGGAGGTGGTGGTCCCTGCCCACGTCCGCCACCGCGTGTAGCAACAACGTCATCTCGGCGACCACAACTCAAGCCCCGTATCGTACCCCTTGCCATTTCGCCGTCTTGCGCGATATAGCCTACCCACCGCCTTGATATTGGACTTCCTATATCGTATAGCCTCATTAGCCTCGATGTCGATACGATGTATCCGGTCCACCTGCAGTGAAACAAACAGTCAGTTCAAATGTAATCCTGCATTGCGTAATGACACAGTACTCTCGTACCGCCTCGTCGACCCGTGCCGCTAGATGACGGTCTGGACCTTCCTGTATAGCCGCCCCGTGAACAGCATGAGGTGGAGGCTGTGGGGGCTCCCCTGTAGTAAGCCTACAGCGGGTGCGTGCAGCGTATCGATCCAAGGTATGCCCATGCGGCGCGGGTCCTCGTGGTCGACGCGTGTCTCATCCACAACCATCGTATGCGCATGGTCAGACCACATGTCTGTCCACGTCCGCTGTGTGGCTCTCCAGTCTTCGGTCGCTCGCCCTCTCCTCGATTGCCTGCAAGTCCATTGAGACATTACACAATGAGTACGCAGATCGACATTGACACTAATGCGAATTAAATTTGGGGTGTCTTGACATACGGTGGTACTCCTCCGCAAGAGGGCGTCTGGCATGGGAGGGACATGCGCGGTACAGCCCGAATCGTCTCATGACTCGGTGTGGGCTGTACGGCTCGACGCAGTGCGCGAACACCAAATGGCAGGTCGTCATCGAGTACCTCTGATCTCGCTCGCACTGGTATGACAACCCGTGGGGGGCCGTGTTCGCAATTAACTGTGGAGACCATGGCCACCAGTCTACGTCGGCAAACGCCGAGCTCGAACCTCGGTGGAAATCCGAGCACGCGCCTCGGTCTCTCCTCGCCCACCTCAATCGACCATGCGTCCCAACGTGTACCCATTGTGGGCGCATCAATGGGGTCGTCACCACCATACAATCGCGGATGAGGTCATAAGGGTGCACACGACGACCAAAGTCGGGCCCGCCAGCGGGTAAGACGATCTACAACTTTTGTACTTGCCAAATCCACGATTCCAAACGAAAACAACTGAAATCTTACGGCTTTACTCCTCACTTTTCTTGATTCCTCCTCGCGCTCGCTCGGTCTTCACTCAAAAAAGCAGCAAATGAGCTTCACGGATGTCCATACACGCGTGAAGCTCGGTTTTATCTCTGCATTCATCCATGAGTGAGGGCCATGCGAGCTAGGTGATGACGCGTGTGTTACTTGTCTTCTGCTGGTGAAAAACCAAAAACGCTGCGCTTTGCGCGCACAGAGCCAAGCGCGCGTCGGGAATCAATCCCGCGGTCAAATCAACGGTCACGCGGTCGGAGGGCGATCGCGCGGTGGGAAAGCGGGCGCGGTCCGGTGCGTGCGCTCGGGAGGAGGGACGCAGCGATGCGGCGCGCGATCGCGCGGCGGCACGCGAATGGCGCGGTGGGGCGCGGCACCGTGGCGATCGTGCGGTCCCCGATCGCACGACCGGGCCACGTGGCGCCTGGGGTGATCCAGCGGTGGGAAGGGGTCCAAAAGTGGAATTTTTTATGCGGGGGCCAAAATGGAATTTTGGGTATTTTAGGGTCCAACGTTGTCCAATTTCCTCGATGCAGGCAGTCTGGATATTTTCTACAGATTTTGATGAAATAGAAAACAGTGCCATCTCGAAGGTCAAGTAGAAAACACACAAGATTTGAAACGCACGAAGAAAGGAAAATGTAAGTTTTAGGCCTTGGTCCAACTAGATTATGGTTGTAGCTTTTGATTTTTTAACTAAAATTATACTATAGTAGTTGTTAGTTCTTTTAGAAAAATAAAGAAAATTGAGAAAAAATTTAAAAAAAAGTTATACATCACGGATAACGCAAAGGATTAATATGAAAAAGCAAAAATTGAAATTAAAAATCGATATGTTCTAAGTGGCTTGACTTAAATAAACTAAAAGCAAAAATAAAGAAACTAAAGCTATTTAAAACGAGCCTTGGGCGAAAAAGACTTAGCCATTCACCGGCAGGGCGTTTCTGAGGCAGGTGCAGGGCGCCCGCTGTGGCCTCACGGCAACAAAGGTCCCTATTTTTTTACAATATTCTGTTTATTATTATAAATCATACCGTTTATTTTAGCCGTTAATTAAACAAGCATATTTGTTATCATACAAGGTTATACACAGATATATCTAGTCATAATTTCTTCAATTTTCATACATAATTTGGAACTTTGCAATGGTTTTAAAGGGAGCAATCGAGTTACTCTACGTCACCTTTTAATCAACTATTTTTTGGAGAGGTTTTACAGGTACATAATTTCCTTAAGTTATGCGGAGTACACCATTGGTTTACAAGTCAACGACCTTCTATTTTTAACTCTACATATTCATGTATCTTTTTAGTAATGAAAATTTGACGGCGTGGCATTATAATCCAAAAATTAGCATACAATCACTATTGCATTGTTTGTTCTTCAAAAAATTCAATTTTCTTTCAGCTACGTACAAATTTTGATTTTTTATATAATTATAAATTTTATAACATGTATAAATATTTCTTGAGCTAAAATATTTTATAATTTATGTGAAATAAACTAATAAATAGTTGTTACTTTGCCCCAGGGCCCTAAAATTTCAGGACCAGCCCAGTTCACTGGTCGAGACCTAGGGAGAGAAAGAAAAGACTTGAACCGTTTTCAAGAACACTGGTGGTGATAGAAAACTAGCGAGTGCACATGGCGCTGGGCCAGGCCATCCATGTATACCAAACGTGCACGCAATTTCGGGTGCTGCTATGATCAGTGAATGGAGATGCATGGAATTCCAACACTCGCCGCACTGCGCCACTCACGGGGATCAACCTGGTGATGGAACAGCGAGTTTGTTGGTTCTATCAACCTGGTGATGGATCAACCATGTGTGCACTGCGCCAAGAAGACTCGACACGAAAGAGCTGATCAATTAGCAATACGTATTGGAAAAGGTTTTTTGAAAGAAAAATAAAATTGGGCAGTCTTAATTACTCTGTTTTTACAATTTGTTTCATTGAAGAAATCAATTTTATCATTGTTCAAATACTGCGAAAATGGACCAAAAGGAACAAATCCATCGGAGTTTTGGCTCCACATGTACACTAGTAGATCTGTAGATGGGCCCTAGATAGATTGCCAAGGATGGTGATCTGTCTCAATCTGCATGTGCTTTGTTTCAACGATGAACCCACCAAACTAGGGGTGAAAACGGATCGGATACGGACGGATAATGCCTCTACCATATTTGTTTTCATATTTTTTTCGGATACGGATACGAATACGGATAACTCGAATACGAATATAAATACGAATAATATCGAATACAGATTCAGATCGAATACGAATCGAAACGAATACGGTTACGAATATTTATCGGAACATGAAAACCTCTTAAACTATACATCCAAAATTAACAAAAATACGTAAATAGTTCATCTTGTCAAAACATTCATAAAATCTAAACAAGTATAGTCTTTTCATCAACAATGAAAATATACCCAATAGTCGATTATAACATAACTACATAAGTAACAACAACGTGCAATTCAAGGAATACACATGATGACATGATAGCAATTTGAACAAACATAAAGAACATTTCATTCCTCCATTTCATCCATCAAGTTGTAACAGCCCAGGTTTTATTAAAATAAAAATAAATAAATAAATAAAAATTAATTAAAATAAGTATTTTTGTTGCCTAAATTTTATTTTTGGGTTTTACCCTGGATTTTCTGTTTTTGAAAAAGCCTGATTTGAAAAGTAAATTAAGTGAAAACAAAAAAAAAGACATTAAATAAAATGATATTTTGATTTTCTATAAAAATCCTACTTTAAATTAATTATGTGGAGTTATTTGGTTTTTGTTTGGTTTCCTAGATTTTCTGGAGTTTAAAGGTCTACTTTTGAAATTAAAAAGTATTTTTAAGTATGAAAATTAAATACCAACATTGGTTGAAAATATTTTTTATTAAGTCCAAAATGTCACCAGGAACTTCTGTGAATTTTCCTGAAATTTTTGGAGTTTATTTCATATTTTTTCTGAGCTTGAATGAATTTCCCAGGCTTTTCTGAAATCCAAAAATTAAAAATAAAAATTAAAGTCCCTCCCTTCCGCTCGGATATCCGTTTTGTATTATCCAATAATCCGTATCCGTATTCGACGGATACTAGGTTTACTGTATTCGTATCCGTATCCGATAAAAAAATCCGTATCCGTATCCGATCCGAGAACTATCCGAAAAAAATCCGATCCGACACAATCCGTATCCGTATCTGTCCGGATCCGGCGGAAACTATCCGATCCGTTTTCACCCCTACACCAAACGCCTATGCTAGTGCATGATCTAGTTCGTTTAGACATGTTTACACATTAGTATTTCCACGCGTTTAAACCACATTATAGCTAGCCAGGAAGCGTATGCTTAGCCTCTACATAATGACTTGAATTGACATGTCCAAATTAAACATTCATCTATTGGCTGATTGTGCAGTGTGCACTAGCTTTTCTTTTTCCCCCGTGTAAAATCAACTCAATCGTGCATCCAAGTTGGCGAGCAAATCATACCCTAATCAGTTCATCTTTGAGTTAGGCTTTGATTAGTTGAGTTCTTGGGAGGGTAGTTGTGGAGTGGCTGATAAAGTGGAGACCTGCTCTTAGCAGCAACCTTGTCAAGGCGTTCCCAACTATCTTTAGGAGGTGTATATCTATGTTCATCAAAAGATACAAATTAAAATGCCATATAAATATGAAATAGTGTCACAACATACAGACGTGTATACGATGCGTGGAGTGATTATGTACAATATTCTTTCTTGCACATAGTATGACACTGCTATATGAACACACTGCGATCATCACATTTGTCCTAGATGGTCCAAAGTCCGAGTCAAGTCAGCTATGATCAACTTTGCATCCCTTGTTCAAATCTGTCTGTATACGGAGGCTAGCTAAGCATATGGGCAAAATCTATTCCTCCAAAACATTATATATATGTAGTTGTAGCTAGCTTTTAACAATGCTTTGGCTTAATCATGTCAAAGTTGTTAGGTAAATAAACACTAATGGAACAATCATCGTCTAGGGTTCCATGTGGTGGTGGATCATTCACCAACCTACTCTGGAAACTTCAAACCCTTTTGTGAGACTGCATATAGAATTAAACTTGTGGTACAAGTACAAAGGAAAGGTCTGCCCAACCAAAAGGATCCAAAGGGTTGTTGGTAAAACACGCGAATGCAATTGCATGCACATGGAGGCCGGTCTCAAAGCTTAGGGTTGTACTTTCTTACTTTGTAGCTTCATTTTCTAACGAAAAGGAAAATAATGCATAAGTGCCTAGGAAGTTTTCATATATAATCATATCAAGTGCTGGAATGGCTCTATATTACGTTTTTTTAGAGAGAGAGTATACATATAGACACACTGCTGCGGTATTCTGCGTTATCATTGGTAAAAAAAATATGTATGGATGGGAAGATTGTTTGGTATATGGTATGTCTAAGCCTTTACTGCCACCTCAGATTGACCCCACGACCACTCGAGCTCACAAGAAAACCCCTTCGGACGTTTGAACGAGTTCCATTGGCATCAGAGATGACTTTCCAGATTAGGCCAACGACTATGGACGTAGTCGGCACTGTTCGATCGTTTTTGGACCATCGGATCAGCTTCGGAATGTTCAGATAGTTCGAACACTCTGGTGTTGTCCGCACCATCCGACCATGGTATTTACGACCACGATGCCTACGACCACGGTGTTTACGACCATGGTGCCTACGACCATGGTGTCTACGACCACGGTGCCTATGACCACAGTGTCTACGACCATAGTGCCTACGACCATGGTGTCTACGGCCATGACTTCATCGACCAACATCTTCGTCCATGTCACTGACTATGACTTACGACCACTACACCACTACGACTATGATTTCTACGACCGTAGACTCATTCGGGACTATTTGATCGCATCAAAATGTTTGGACCAGTCTGAACGGTTTCGGCTGTCCAGACCATCTGATCCTTTTTAAACGCTTGGGTGACTACGAAGGGTACGACTGCTACTCGTGGTCGTACAAGCGGTCGAAGCCAACATCAGCAAAGGAGGTGTGGTCGTAAAGTGGGCATGGTCGTAGTCGAAATCAACCTCAACATGGTTGTAACATTCAACAACGTGGTCGTAACGACATACGTGACTGTTTTGGCACAGCTCCGAAGGGATTCATTGTGATTAAAGGATAATAACTTTCGCATACATAGTCCGTTGAGGTGATCTTGGACTTGTTGAAAAGCTTATTTCAAGAACTACATAAAGGAAGAGGATTTATCTTCAGATTCATCAGGGATCGACTGCTACAACCAAATCAAATTGACAGTTGTTGACTTTAGTTTCCTTTTGTAGGAGTTCGAGTCTAATATGATAAAAGATTGAGTTGTACATGATTAGGGGGTCCTGTGGACTTTGCCCAAGGCTATATAAGCCGTGTAATATGTACCCTTTGGGGGAGGATGATATTTTTAAGATAGCCAATATTACTTATTCTCAGGTTTATGCTACACGCTGCCTTTGGGAATTGGGCGATCTTCTTGAGAATATCTCCATTGTTCTTATGCTTCCTTATGGATCGCAGGAGTAGTGATATGTCTACTTGGTGGTCGGTAGACGGGATCATGAGTATGTGGTTGGGCGAATTCTTTTGTCGCAGGTTATTGTTCTAACAGTGGTTGGCGCCATCGGTTCGTCAAGTTACACGGATCCAAGTTATCATGATTGATCCTACGTCGTGAAGATCAGGCATCCTGCATCATCTTGGTATCAGAGCGCCTAGATAGACATGGTAGGATTATTTACCCTAGCTTTTAGATTAGTTTTATTGCTATTTTTATTACCTAGAGTCTATAAACCAAAAATTGCCACAAAAAAAAATCCAAAATCATAGTTTTTGCATCTGTTATTTTCATGAGTTTTGTTAAGTTTTCGTGCATTAGAAATTTTGTTTAGGTGCTGATCATCGTGTTCCTTTGCATCGCTCAATCATAGTGTCGTTTCCTCTATTTCATCTGAAAGGTATTAACCACAGTAAGCTTCACTTATAATATTCCTTTCATCTTTAAGACTAGCTTTTGACATTGCAATAAGAGCTGCTCTTAGTAATAAAGCACACTTATTAAACTTTGAGTTTTTGCGCAAAGAAGGCAGCCGACATACAAAAAGAGCTTGAAAAAAAGAAAAGAAAAGAAAAAGGGGGCCAGAGAAAGAACTATTTGGCCAAAGCATGAGTCAAAAAAAGGGAGAATGTGTGATCTGATCCTTTTTGAGCAATCTTGTGCCCTAAAAGTCATCTTCTTGCAATTGGCTAGCATCTCTCTTAGTACTTGGTGTAAAACGAACTATTTAATCCTTGATTTGAGAATGTCTCTTGTTAGTTCATTCCTTTGTTTGCATTAAGTTCCATTGATCTTTATGTGTGCATTCATACACTTCACTTAAATATCTTGGATCAACACTTAGGCAAAGTTTTCTAGTTTGGATTATTACTTGACTTTACAATATCCAGAATATCATATTGCATAGGTACACACTTTACCATCCAAGCTCCACAAATAAGCTATTGTTTAACAATACTTGTGCAATTGAATTCTCTGAATCTATCACCTTATGTCATCTATCGTCACCAAGTGTGTTTGGTCTTTTCAATTCCATCAAAGACACATAAGAAATTTGGTTGGTAAGAGAAGGTGAGGTTAAGTGAATTCCACAAATAAACTTCCACATCCACATATATAGATTTTTCTGTTGTTCGCACTAACTATGGTAGGAAAAGAAGGAGAACAAACATATGTTACACCAGCTGACCTTGAAAAGTTCACAAATGATTTCACCACTCAGTTGAATGACAATATGAGCATCTTGAGAAGAGAGATACTATAGGAGCTTCGCAAAGAGAGTCGCTAGTTGGCATTCATGAACGAGGTGTATAGCGTGACAAGACTGATGAGGACAGAGCTGCACGATTCGCTGGAGAAGCTCAGGAAGATCGAGCCGCTGCTAATGCGGTCTGACCACCTTTTCCCGGGCATGGAGGAGGTGTTTTGGTGTTGACCAAGGCCCAAGGAGAGGCTATGGCGTGGTCATGACCGTGGGCATGACGATGTTGCCCATAATGAGGACTTCACTATGACGCTTGCCTACAACGCAATGACAACTACCAACGTCATGGCCGCCGTCATGATGACCCGTGCGTGGAGGAGAAGTTTGGGAAACTCAAATTCACTATTCCCAAATTTGAAGGTGCTTCCGATCCAGATGCATATCTCATATAGAAGCTCAAAGTGGATAAGATTTTCTGAATGCATAATTATTCGGAGGAGAAGCTACACATGGCATCACTTGAGTTTGATGGGTATGCGTTGATTTGGTGGGAGCAAGTGTTGAACCAAAGAGAAGCCAATGGGAAACCTCCAATTGCATCATAGGCTGAAATAAAGCGAGAATTGAGAGCACGTTTTGTTCCTAACACTTATAAACGTGATTTTTTTTGATAAACTACAGAATTTGAGACAAGGAAGTCATTCAAGGAGGAATATTACAAGAATATTGAGCGAGCTATGATTAGGGCATGTGTGCACGAAGATGAAGAGCAAACACTTCGCATTTCTTGCTTGGTATGAATAAAAACATCAAACGTATTGTGCAATATCAGCCCTACAACACTATCATTGAGTTGGTGCATCAAGCAAAGAAAGTGGAGAAACAATTGCTAGAGGATGTAAAACCAGCACCAAGAATGGCATCCTTCAATTTGAAAGCACCATCATCATCTTCTAATACCACAAAGGCATGCTTTAATCTGGGACGAGGTACATTTTCAGCCAGCACTAAGTCAAATGCTAATGCTCGTCTTTTCTCAATTGCAAATTCAGCATCTACATCAAGTGTGAAGAAAACTACTCCATCCCCTACCTCCTCAATTGGTGCTACAACGAAGAGTAGGGAAATTCAATGCTTCAAATGTTTAGGGCGTGGTCATTTTTTAGGGCGTGGCCTTGTAATATGTAACCTTTGGGGGAGGACGATATTTTTTTAGATAGCCAATATTTCTTATTCTTGGGTTTATGCTATACGCTGCCTTTGGGAATTGAGCGATTTTCTTGAGAATACCTCTATTGTTATTGTGCTTCCTTGTGGATTGCAAGAGCAGTGATATGTCTACTTGGTGGTCGGTAGACGGGATCACGAGTGTGTTGTTGGCCAAATTATTTTATCGCAACTTGTCGTTTCTAATGATGGTTGGTGCCATCGATTCGTCGGTTACATGGATACAAGTTATCATTATCGATCCTACGTCGTGAAGATCGGGCACCTGTATTAGAAACGTTATGACCCACTCACGTAAATATGGCAATCGAATGTTGCGACCCACTCCTATAAATATGAAAACTTCCCCACTAGCGCTTTATTGAAATAAAAATAAAAATAGATAACACACTGAAACCATTTGTGCGCTCCATTTGGTTGTAAAATAGGATATCCATTTTACATCCATTGACACTTTAATTTATTAGCTGAACCTACATTTACAAAGAGACTAAGAGCAAGTATAATAAGAGGTCATTAGTAGGTCAGATCTTGAGGTGGAGGAGAGAGAGGAGGAGAGAGAGAGAGGTGGGCAGTAAGTTTACAACCACCAAGCACAAGAACCAAAAACTTTGTGAGAGAAAGGGTGGGTCATACACCTTCACTAGTCAGAAACACTATATGAATGGGTGATAAGTGGTCAGAAGTGTCCATACAACCAGTTGAAGGCTGTATTATTAGCCTTGCTCTAATGAGTTTATGGACTCATCGTTATTAATTACTACAAGGGATATTTGGTTTTACGGCAGTGAATCGCTTTTGATGTCTCACTAACTTTCTGGGCGCGTCAAAAGCCGGGTTTACTGTCACACCTACGCACTTAATTCGAATAATGAATGTCACCATTACTGTATCTAGATACATAACAATTTACTACTAGAGAAAGCTACTTTATTAAACTCATGAATTTACTAGACACATCATTGTAGTTTACTACTTGAACCGTTGTGTGATGGCAGCAGTGAAAATAGGTTACCATATTTATGTCCACAGACATTCCAATTTACTGCCAGTAGAAAATGCTTTTACTACACTGTCAAATTTACTGGACGCGTCATTAGAGTTTACTACTGAATTTACTAGACGCGTATATTGGTTAGGGGACGTTAGCATTGGCGGTCGTGGGTTCATGGCCCGTATATATTGGGTTTGTCCTAGTCGGATAGGGTATGTCACAGGCGGGTGAGGATAGGCGGGACATGCGGGCTTGGTGCGCTCGGTGTGGTGGCGGGTTTGGTCGAAGCAGGAGAGAAATGATTGGAGCGCAGAATAACTTATTTTATGCTCTGCTACAGAATAAGGTATATATATACTCTAATTCAAATATTTTGAATGAATTTAGATCACATGTTTTGCTGATTTTTATGTAAAATACCTTATGCCTAGCAAGCTAGATACGAAGTACCAGATAATAGTTTTTCTTTAAGATACATTTCATGCCTAGGTCTCAACTAGGGAGCAGAGAGAACCGAGGAACTTAACAAACATGGCAGTATAAAGAAAAGGGGGGAAAATCACCAACTTGACTCCTTAAGCAGGTGTAACTGAACCATTGACCATACTTTCTTAATCTGCGGCGTACGTTAGGGCCTGCTAATTGGAACATTGGAAGCATAAAAGATATCTTTTATTTCTCTAATGTGGGAAACGAGCATATCTGCTAGCAGAATTCTTCACATATTAAAACTGTTCTTTGTACGAATTCCCTATTTTTTTAAGAGTGCCGACACATCAAGTTTATGGTTTCACTCAAGTAAAAATATCACTAGTACAATTTCCTGCGCATTGCCTGGTCCTTTTTCCCTACTTGTTACCTGGCCGGTTTTTCGAACACATTTCGCCCAGTTTGTGCAAAACCAGTGGTGCCTTTGTAATTATGCGATTTTTATAGCATTTTATAATAATCCAGGTTTAGCCAGCAGCATTTTGACAACTCTCCCTTAAAAGTTGTTATATTAAAAAGAATAATTCACATATCCGATGGCCCGTTGCCATGGTGACCTTGCTTTATATCATATTGATACAATAGTTGATGAGACTATGGAAACGGTCATAAATAACCCTTATTTCTACATAGTACCAATTGTTGTTACACTTAATTTGCTTTGTTAACCTTATGGTTCGCCTTTGGTCGTTGCCATACGCAAGATGTCAAAGGACTCAGGGGCGACGTTAAATTTTGTAGCAACAATGATATATGAATGAACATATATATCAATAAATTAGGAATACGCTAGTTAAGGAATCAAGAGTATTATTCAAGAGATTGAGAAGAAAATGGCCTAAACGAGGGAAAATCAAGGTATATATGGCTTTATATATAGAGTTTACAGCCCTGAAGCACCATGTTTTTGTCATGTCGACAAGCCAACAACGCTTTCACTCTCAATGTTCACTCTGTGTTAGAATTAGCTACTCTCCTTTTTCAAGCACAGAACAGTGTTATTAATTTATCATAACATAGATTGTTGCATTCTGATTCTGTTCATGATAAGCCATGGCGATACGTAGGCCTCACCATATGTACACGTATCTCGAGGCTTCCTAACGGAACCAAATCAAACACCAAAAACGACCTTTGCACTTCGCAGCACATCAAATTAAGGGGTTAGGCTTATAGTTTATTTTATACTGTAGCGATATTTTTGTATTATAACTCATGTTAGTTTTTGAGCGTAACTAAATTTAAAAATAAAAAGAGGAAAAGTAATATCATTACGAATAATGCAAATGAATAAAGACAAAATAGAAAAGATAAAAAAGCTAAAAAGCTAACAAGTCAAAAAAAAAGATAAAAATAAAAAGCTAGAAGCTTAAAACTAAAAGCTAAAAAGCTTAAAATACCTCCTTGAGTCAATATGCTGCACCATGTTCAGTGGCGCAATGGCGGCCAAAAATATTAATTTGGCAAATGGAGATTGCCCACTGATTGAGGGTGGTCCAATTAAAAGGAGTGCTGCCTCTGACTTACCAACTGGAAGAAGGAACCTGTTCGTCACATCACTCCAAAAGGCCTTCCTCCAAAATGTAGCACAGTTAATTAACGGCCTGTTCTTTTTAATTGTGGCTTGTGACTTTTAGCTGAAATTTTTGAATTTTGGCTGTTTACGTATAGATTATGGAGAGACAGATACTCACTTGTGATTTTGGCTGGTACAGATGTTGGGCTTTTAACGTGTAGAACGTTTAACTTGTAGACCTTGTCTTGAGAAAATACTCCGTTTAAAAGTTAGGTACTATAACAAAAATCAACCAATTTTTAACTTGCCGAACAGGCCCTAAGGTCCATAGGAATAGGATCGTATGTGACTTCCCCTAAAAAATGTGCCCATTTTTAGACCTTGAGCTTTCCTGCACTCTTACTACATTTGTTGCAAGGACAGCACATTCTCAGTCTATCCAACGAGACATATCCTACGGGCTAAAAAATGGCCACCTATACGTTTAGTGCACACTATACTATTTAGAAAGCTACCAGATCACGCTATGTTATTAGAACGCATTTTTAACGGTATAGTAATTTTATAAAGTTTCAGTTGCGTAAACTTTTATGAAGGTTTAAATTTTTTGATTTGAAGCTTCAAGCAGATTTTGATACATTTCATTAAAAAAAGTTTCAGAACGTTTCAAGAAGTTTCAGTAGATTTCAACAAATTTCACAAAAAATTAGAACGTTTCGAGAAGTTTCAGCTGGTTCCAAAAAGTTTTAGAATGTTTCATCAATGATTTAGCAAGTTTTATATAAAAATCAAATGAAACACAGATAGAAAGCAAGCTTTAAGAAGTTTCGAAAACTGAAACCTCATGTTTTCATGTGAATTTTAGGTTTCAAAAGTGAAACCTCAAATTTCAAACATGAAATTAAGCAGTTTCAAAACCAAAACTTTGTTTCACTAAGTTTCATATATGGAACTTGATAATTCAAATGGTTTTTAAATGTGAGTTTGAAAAGTTAGTTTTTAGACAAGTTTCAAAATAAATTTAAACCAATTTTCATATGAGTTTTAAAATTCAAATTAATTTTTGCAAAGTTTCATAACACATTTGCCAAGTGTCACAAAAGTTTCAAATTTGTGTCCAAGTTTTAAAAAAGAGAAAACAAATTTGGGCTTACCCGACGTCCTTGCTGGTCATGCCTGACCGACCGCCTGCTCATCGTCCATGGTCACGCTCGGCCCGTGGCCACCGGGCACCGCCGTGCCTGCCCCCGTTGCATCAGCTACTCGCGCTCCATCTAACACCTTGCTTGTCTGCAAACTACCTACCTGTTGGCTAACAGCTCACCGCCATGCTCGCTGACCCATAGCCGCCTTGGCCTCCGGACTTGCTCACACGTTGCACGAGCCCTTCTTCGTGCACTCCCTTGCCAAAGTAGTGGCACGTCACTGCCTCCCATTGCCTCACCTCCCAGGGGCTCACACCATCCACTGAGTTGCGCCTTGCCTCACCGAGACCCCTCGCTCGCTTCGCTTTGCCTCGCCAGAGCTCATGCAGTGAGGGGCACCAAGTTGACTACTGACGGTGTGTCGAGTAGCCAAGCACCAACTGCAGCAGCACCAGTAGTCGCTAATGGCCAAAGTGCGACATGCTTGCTCGCATGCTGCTATTCCTTGCTTGCTCTATGGAGAGAGAAAGTGACTTTTGTGTGGATAAGGATAAGATCCAGGGCGGAGCCTCTAGTGGGGCTTCATCAGGCTCTAGCCTACCCTCCGGTGACCCCGCACCTCCCAGTCATGTCACTGGATGGGCGCCATAGATGAAACCATGAAGGTGAAGGTGACAGCTCCATGGACGGTGGAAGGAACATATAGGATTGCCAGGGTGGGGGGGGGGAGGAAGGAAATGGGACGGCCCACAACACAAGGCCCGGTTCCACTTACTATCCTCACATACAAATCCAATTTACCCTACCCCACCTCAATCTAAAAATCCAAATCCTATCAAAAATCCAAATCAACATGAGAGAGTGTGCGGCATACAGAGCGTAGTCCTACCCGAGTGGTTGAGCAAGTTGACGTGGGTGGCAACACTATAGTGAGCCATGACAATGAGGCAATGAGGGATCTCAGGCTGGCTATGACCGTGAGGTGGTAGCGGATCTTAGGCGGCGTCATGGCCTATGCTGTAATGGGGCGGTCGATGGCAGAGGCTGGGTCAGTGGGGCGACCAATGGCAAGCGGTGAAGCCAAGGAGGAAGGGTTGGAACCATAGGAGACGAAAGTGGTGGTGTACCGGTTGGTCGACCGGTGATGAGCAAAGGGAGCCGGGAGCAATCGCAAGGACTCGAGGTCGAGGAGGAAGGGCAAGAGCCGGAGAAGATGAGGAGAGGAAGGGCTAGAGCTGAGCCTAGAGGGGGCTCAAGGTCGAGAAGGGAAGGTGGATCGCCGAGCAATGAGGCGCGAGTCATAGTCTCCTAGACTATTTTTTATTCATATTAATGTTGTATAATTGTATTGTATAATTGCATAGACAATTAGGAAGTATAATGTAGACTATTTATGTGTATTTTGTGTAGTGATGTATTTACAATTTGTTGATAGATTTGTAATAATGGAGAAATGATTAGAGTAGAACTCAACCAAAGATATTCTTGAATCCGGTTGCCTGGTGCGGACCATACGTGTGTATACCGTATACTAGTATATATTCTTGAACCTTGATTTCTTATTTTCCTTCGTTCTTTCCCTTTTACTAGTTAGCATATAGCAGTCGTATACTCTAGTAATTTAGGTGTATACTTGATATTTTAATACTTGTATAATTGTTTTTTGTTTATAGATTTGTAACAATGGAGAAATAAACTTTGCATAAATATTTCACAAACAATTCAAGTAGTACTCTTGAACCGATAAAAGCATAGCTCAATCAAAATATAAAAAACTATGTTCATATCAATTTAATTTAGTCCTTTGAGCCCATCCTAGTTTTTTATTCTGACTTCGCCACTGGATAAGATAGGTGTGATCGTGGTTGGGGTGGAATGAACGGCTACAGATGAGATGATTCGACGGTGATACCCTATTCCATTAGTTTGGTTCCGAATGTTATAGCGTTATGTGGTTTTTTATATGTTTATTATTCTGGCTTCTCAAAAGAATGAGCTATACACTCTTAATTCTAAGCGACGAGCACAAGAATGAGCTTCTGCGATGAGCGACTGAGATGCCCGATGAGCAACTGCGAGAGATTCGTATTTATGGCCGAGCGAAAAAGGAACCCGGTGCGCTCACCCCCGCAAATTAAGGATTCCTTATCACACGTAGCACTGCGGGCAAGGGGGACAATGAAGGCGGTAGCGGGAAAGAGGGATAGCAGCAACGGACTGACATATGTACGAAGGAGAGAGGCATGCGCTGCAAGAGATGCCTGCTGCATGGTGGCCGTGCGGTAGGTGATTTCAATCACTAATTAAATGAGCATCGTATATCGCTAATTACGATTAAATTATCATAAAATAACATGGCAAATTCATAGTACATAAAATTCCCAAAAAATTTGACAATTAGATCGATTGTGCTGGGAGGCTGCACATAAAATTTCGTAATTTTTGAAGCCCATTTGCTATTTGTAATAACTTTTACAAATATCACAATCGTATGAATTTTTGAGCAATATTCACACTGGATAAAATTATACAAAAATTACACAACTAATTACATTATGTTAGAAGGTTGCACATAAAATTTTATAATTTTTTGAGCTCGTCTGCTATATTTAAAAAATCTAAGAAGCAGTACATATAGTTAAGATAGGTAATTAAGTTGAAAATACCTGTCATTAGGGGTGGCAATGAGCCGAGCCGAGCCTGGCTCGGCTCGGCTCGTGAAAACTTGGTGGAATAGAGGCTTGGTTCAGCTCGGCTTGGTTAGGATATCAAGCTTTTTTGTGGGCTCGGTTCGGCTCGTGGAGCGGCTCGAGCCAGCTCGCAAGGGCTCGCGAGCCAGCAACATCGCCATCGCATCGCGCCCTCACCTCACCTGCCCCCGGCCCCGCGCCATACCGGCCGCACCGATGCCCTGCCGGCCAACTCCCACATGCCGTGCGCCCGTGCCTATACAGCTCGGCCGAGACCCAAATCGCCCCGCCGGCCCCCCTATTGTCCCAGCGCCGCTCCTCCTCCTTTCCCCCTACCCCATCTTTCTCTTCTTCCCGTGAGCAGGCTGCCGCCGTGAGTTCCGCCGCCAACTCCCCCACCGGCGACCTCCCGATTCCTCGCTCCAGGAGTGACCCCCCGCCGCCACGAACCCCCTCCGACCGTCGCCGGACTTCCTCACCTCGGTTGCGGCGCCATGGTCCTCCTCGCGCGCGCTCCCGCACGCCGCCAGCCCACCGTGGCTCCCTTCCCGCCACGCCACCACCAAGGTAGGTTCTGCTGGCCTCCTCCTCTTACGCCCCGCCAATTGCCCTCCTCCGCGTCGCCGCGCCGCTTCCCTTCCCCCCCGCCGACGGCCGCTAGCCTCGCCTGCGCCGCGCCGCGCCGATGCGCCACCACTAATAGTATCAACGTCGCCTGGGCATTCCGTTTGCCGGTCGCCACCTCCTCCCTGGACCTTCCCCGCCGGCGACGCCACCGTTTGCTCAACCCGGGTTACTCCCCTGTTTCGGCCGGCGGCTCTCCTGTGTTGTCCCCAACGCCCGCTTACCTCTTCAGTAATGACCCCCCTGGGGCCAGTATCAACTTGTTAGATATATATAAATCCAACTGGGCCTATTGGGCCGAGCCAACCGAGCCGCTCGCGAGCTGGCTCGGGCTCGGCTCGTTTAGATCTTGAGCTTTTTTGCTGGCTCGGCTCGGCTCGTTTCGGCTCGGCTCGTTTCATTTACGAGCCGAGCCAAGCCTCCACGAGCCCGAGCTGGCTCACGAGCCTGAGCTTTTTGCCACCCTACTGTCATCCGGTGGCAAGGCGCGAGAGACGGTGCCGCATAGTGGGCGAACGCGCAAAGGCCGTCGCGATGGCCGAGTAGTAGGCCCATGCGACACGTGGCCGAGCTCCCATGGCCACATGTCAGCTACACAGTGTTGCCGTCCGGTGACCGAGCGGCAGAAATACCATTCTGGCTATTTTCATACGTACATGACTATTTTTGCAAACACGACTTTAGGATATGCTAAAAGTACTAAAATTTCTGTGTAGTTGTAGTTGTAGTAGTACTAAAAAAGGTGCATTCCACTTTAAATACGGAGTAGAGTGGAGACGACGGCGAGCACTACTCCGGGTACAGAGTAGTGATTGCGGGCAACCTCCAAAGAAGGCAGCAACAGCCACCACGAGCACATGCTAAAAGCCGGTAACAGCAGTAGTACTACTGTACTAGGGTGTCAAGCTGTCCAGCCCAACCTCTCCCACAAGCACTGTAGCACGAAACAGACAACGACCGTAGCACTATAGCAACAGCCCAGCTCCTACCACCACTGCTACTCTTTGTTTTCTGAAGCGACGAGTGGTGTCATTTGTGCAAGGCCAGCACGTTGCCATGGGGGAGTAGTACTAGTACTACGAGGAAGGCCACTGGCATTTGCTTTCTTGGACACTTTTCAGCAGCTTACAACCTGCAAGATTGGTTGTTTGCTGTCCTTCTGCGTTTCGGTTCCAGAAATATCTGGTGTTTTTAGTGTTTGCGCCTTCGCATTTTGCTGAGGTCTGGGTTTCTCGTTGTTCTTCTGGTGGAATTCAAGAAATGCTCCAAGTTCCAGTTGGTGGCTGAAATCTCTGGAAGGGTTTAAGGTGCAGTCGCAACCCCCCTCCTCCGTTGTTTCAGTTTTCAAATTTGTTTTATTTCTTTGTTTTTAGGGATTCTTTGTTTTTTAGGGCAATTCTCTTTTTTTCTTTCTTTGTTCTGTGCTTGATTTTCTTTCTCTTTTTCTGTTTTGTTGTCCACTTGGGTTCGCTGTGGTAACCTTTCGGCTTCCTCTTCCGTACCTGTTACTTCACTCCTAAAAATGTTCTTCTGTTCCTTCTCCATTTTTTATGTTCTGTTTTTGGCACCGAGAAATGGAAGATTGATTGAGAGGATTGGGTGTGTTTCCACATTTTCTGAGCAGGTGAAGGCATTTTGGTCTGCATGGTGTGAATTCCAGTTTGGGAGTACTTCGTTAGTTTCTTGTTTATTTGAGAAGTTTTAAACTTCTCCCCTTTTGTTGCTGCACTGTGCATGCTGTAAATCCGTGCGGGGCTATCCCCATCATCCTCTGCTGGAGTAGCGGACTATTATTTTCTTTCTCTTCCAAATTTATTTTTCGGAAATAAGCACTGGATCTGATAGAAGAAAGAGATAGCAAACGTCCTGCTCTTTGGATTGCTATTTCTTTAAGCTAGCTTTTTTCAGTATCCTATTACTAAACTGCAAATAATTATAGTTTTACTATTTCCAGCCTTGAATTCCCCCCTTTCCCGGTGATTTTTATCCGGCAGGGTCAGAATATCAACTGTTTTTTAGCTTTACTATTCCTAATTGGGGGTCCTTTGTAATTTGGGGAATTTTGGATAGAACAAGAAATGCGCATCCTGTAGCTTGAAGGACATGTATGTTCAGTGTGCTAGTTGTTGGAAGAACAAGTAACATTTACACTTACTAAAAAGGCGATGCTGCTAAAAATTTCCCTCCGCTTAGTTGCTAACTAGTTTGTCCTTTGATCAGAGAAAAAGGTGAAATTGGCCTGAGAATTAGACAGGAATATGGCTGACGTTGAAGCTGGTACGGCGGCCACGGAGCTGGGCAGTTCAACAAGGTCACAAGATAACGCCGCAACATTAATCCCAAACAGTGGCAATTTGGAAGGTTCAAGCCACAAGGGCCCGAAGACCACCAGGTTCAAAGATGATGATGAGGTTGTTGAGATCACCCTCGATGTACAACGCGACTCAGTTGCAATCCAAGATGTTAGGGCGGTTGATGACGGCGGCTCAGCACACAGTGGCGGGTTCGACGGCCTGTCGTTGGTGTCACCTTCCTCATCGAGAAGTGGCAAGCTGTCGTCAAGACTAAGGCAGGTGACGAACGGGCTAAAGCTGAAGAGTTCAAGCAAGAAGGTGCCACAGACGCAGGTAGCAAAGACCGTGAGGAAGAGATTAGACAGAAGCAAGAGCGGTGCTGCCGTGGCGCTCAAAGGTCTGCAGTTTGTGACTGCAAAAGTTGGCAGTGACGGCTGGGCTGCAGTGGAGAAACGATTCAATCATCTACAGGTCGATGGCCTGCTGCTCCGTTCAAGATTTGGGAAATGCATTGGTAATTTCAGCAGTTGGAGTGAACTTTGCTTCTCCACAACTATTTGAAAGAATGGTAATTCAAGCGTTTGCTTTTGATTGTGCAGGGATGGAAGGGTCTGACGAGTTTGCAATGCAAGTGTTTGATTCATTGGCGAGGAAGAGAGGGATAGTGAAGGAGGTGCTGACTAAGGAGGAGCTGAAAGATTTCTGGGAGCAACTGAGTGATCAGGGTTTTGACAACCGTCTTCGAACATTCTTCGACATGTTAGTACTTTGTGCTGAATATCTTACTAGTTTTTGTCATGGTTTCCTTCTTTATAGATGTTACTGTATGTGATGAATTTGCTAAATCCAATTTTTCTACTAAATACTTGCCTCAATTTACTTATAACCTTGCAAAAATTTTCAAGCAAAACTATTGGAACAAACTTATCTATGGCTATGATGTGTTTAGCCATTTCATATAGCAATTAATGATGTGTTTAGCCATTTCATATAGCAATTAATGTCCATGCATCCCTTTGTGCAGGGTTGACAAGAATGCTGACGGAAGAATCACAGCAGAGGAGGTTAAGGAGGTCAGTCAGGAGATTAGAAACTGAAAATATAATGTCTTCGTGTTGTACATTTAAGGTATTGAACAATTGATAACATGCTTTTGCAGATTATTGCCCTTAGTGCATCAGCAAACAAACTTTCCAAGATCAAGGAGCGAGCTGATGAGTACACAGCACTCATTATGGAAGAACTTGACCCTAATAACTTGGGTTACATCGAGGTTTGTGTCCACATCAAAATAACAGTTGTGACACAAGATAAGTCCTAACCTCACTAAACAATTGACAGATCGAGGACCTGGAGGCACTCTTGTTGCAGTCACCATCTGAAGCTGCTGCAAGATCGACAACAACCCACAGCTCCAAACTTAGCAAAGCTCTTAGCATGAAGCTCGCATCAAGCAAGGACATGAGTCCACTTCAACATTACTGGCAGGAGTTCTTGTATTTTCTTGAGGAGAACTGGAAGCGCATTTGGGTTATGACTCTCTGGCTCTCAATCTGCATTGCCCTTTTCATTTGGAAGTTCATCCAATACCGTAACCGAGCTGTATTTCACATCATGGGCTACTGTGTGACCACTGCAAAGGGTGCTGCAGAGACCCTCAAATTCAATATGGCCCTGGTCCTTCTTCCTGTCTGCCGAAATACAATCACTTGGATTCGGTCAAAGACACAGATTGGAGCTGTTGTACCCTTCAACGACAACATAAACTTTCATAAGGTAAAACCATATGGACTCAATTATTATTGAACACAGTAATAGATCTCTCCATGTTGTGAAAGCTTTCCATTCCATGTGAACAGACTCTTTGTTATCAATGAGAGCCCTGATAGATGATTTAGCATTAAGCAGACTGTGAGTCTGTAACTCAACATAGCTGAGATTGAGGTATTTTATGTGCAGGTCATAGCAGCAGGTGTTGCAGTTGGTGTTGCTTTGCATGCAGGGCTCATCTGACATGTGATTTTCCTCGCCTACTCCATACGAGTGATGCTGCCTACGAACCAATGAAGCCTTTCTTTGGGGATAAAAGGCCACCAAATTACTGGTGGTTTGTAAAGGGAACTGAAGGGTGGACAGGTGTGGTCATGGTTGTGCTTATGGCAATAGCGTTTGTATTAGCCCAGCCATGGTTTCGACGTAACAGGCTCAAGGACACTAATCCCCTCAAGAAAATGACTGGCTTCAATGCCTTTTGGTTTACCCACCACCTATTTGTTATTGTGTACACACTGCTCATCGTCCATGGAACATGCTTGTATCTAAGCAGGAAATGGTACAAGAAAACGGTAAAATCTATATCCTGGTGGCAATAAAAAACCTAACAATCAAAATTGTTACTTACGGTCCATTTTTGACTTTCTCAGACATGGATGTACCTTGCTGTTCCTGTCCTCTTATATTTAAGTGAGCGCATTCTTCGGTTATTTAGGAGCCATGATGCAGTTAGGATTCAGAAGGTACTGCCAACTAAACCATTTCTTACATTTAGTTTTCCGTTGTTTGTCTGTTTGTCCTTTTGAACTTGAATATTACAAACAGTCACTTCTTTTCCTTTGGAAATATAGTCTGTCACAGAAACGTAGCAAGCCTTTCAATATTGGAGATGTACTATGAACAGCAGATTGGTCTCAAATTTTTTTAAAACTCTGAATTCATTCTTCTTTGGCTTTTAACTTTTGTGCCCTCAACAGGTTGCGGTATATCCAGGGAATGTGTTGGCTCTCTATATGTCCAAGCCACCTGGTTTCAGATACCGAAGTGGGCAGTACATCTTCATAAATTGCCGTGCTGTGTCTCCATATGAATGGTAGCCACATTATGCATTTTTTAAAAAGAAGATTGCCACTACTTTAGTTATAAAATCAGCAGATGACTAATAGTGCCATAATTTGGTTCTCTCACAGGCACCCATTTTCCATTACATCAGCGCCAGGAGATGATTATCTTAGTGTCCACATTCGCACAAGGGGTGATTGGACTTCACGGCTTAGGACTGTCTTCTCTGAGGTAAATCAGCTTCTTTTTAGCCTTTGGTTTGTCTGTTGATCAGCTCCAATTGAAACAAGGCTTAGGAACTTTTGGACAATGAATTTACATGTGTCAATAAGAGTGTGCTGCAGCATTACTTTTATGGAGTGCTTAGATGTTTCTTGTGCCAAATATATCAAAATTTTAGTTAAAAAGGTTACTTCTGAAGCATGGTGAACTGTCAAGTTTGTTCTTTTGTCGTATCTGATGCCATTGCTCTACTTGATGGAACTGACAAAAACCCTAAATGTGAACCAGGCATGTCGGCCTCCCACTGAAGGAGAAAGTGGACTCCTTAGGGCTGACCTTTCCAGGGGAATCAGTGACAGCAATGCAAGGTGGAAAGGAATTTTTTTCAATTTGTTTACAAAATGCAGTACCGTACAATATTTTTCTTACTTTCATCTGATCATAAACTTTGTCTGACACGTACTAGATTCCCAAAACTGTTGATTGATGGACCATATGGTGCTCCAGCACAAGATTACCGCGAATACGATGTGTTACTGCTCATTGGACTAGGCATTGGAGCCACTCCTTTGATCAGCATTGTGAAGGATGTCCTTAACCACATTCAGCATGGGGTTCGGTGGCAGGCACAGAACCTGAGAGCAGTAGCAAGGCAAAGAAGAGACCATTCATGACGAAGAGGCCTACTTCTACTGGGTCACAAGAGAAGAGGGCTCCTTCGAATGGTTCAGAGGGTCATGAACGAGGTGGCTGAGAAGGACAAGGATGGAGTGATTGAGCTCCACAACCACTGTTCAAGTGTATATCAGGAGGCGATGCTCGTTCCGCCTCATTGTCATGCTCCAAGAACTTCAACATGCAAAGAAGGGTGTTGATATCTTGTCTGGAACTAGCGTCAAGACTCACTTTGCCAGGCCTAATTGGCGAAGCGTCTTCAAGCATGTTGCGGTCAACCATGAGAACCAGCGCGTCGGTACGTAATTCCTGCCTTGTCAACACCAGTAGTATGAATATGTCAAATGATCCCATCATCTGTTCACATTTGATTTCGGTTCAGGGGTTTTCTACTGTGGTGAGCCGGTCCTGGTGCCTCAGCTACGGCAGTTGTCATCAGATTTCACCCACAAGACAAACACCAAGTTTGAGTTCCACAAGGAGAACTTCTAATGGTATAACTTGAGAAACACCTGTATATGGCCCCTAGTGCTTGATGGTGTGAATTATAAGGTTTGTAATATATAGGTAGAGCAATAAAATGGAGTTATTTTTCACTAGGTTTCAAAATTCCACCATGTTCTTTTTTTTTTTGGCATGTGTGCTCTGCCCATTCGTGTTTACTCCTACTGAAAAGGGCCATGGCGTTTGCACTTTATGTTGTAGCCTAAGTAGATATCAACAGTTCAACACCCTTGTATTTCACCCACATGACGAACACAAAATTTGAGTTCCTCTTGTATTTGAAGGTTGTGAGCAAGTATGCCCAGCGTCTAACCTTAAAGTTCCAATTCAGAGTGACCTGACATTTCGTTTTGAGCTGATCTTGGCAGGTCCATTGTTATTCGTTACTGCCTTAATGTCTATGGTTGTCTTGCAAAGCATTGCCCTCTATATTGAAGATCTAAGGTATTTGTGGCAAATGAGCGTGTTTCATTTATGCTGGATTGCTGTGCTGTTGTAGACAGGTTACACACTGCATTTGTCAGATTTGATTTGTCAGATTTGTTCTGGTTTTTAGACAAACAGCAAACAACAGAACGATGCATTGTCTTGGTGTTATATGATGGGAGGTAGGTTGCTAGGTTTCGTAGCAAACAACGGAGGGGCATTTTTGGTAATTTCCTTGCATGTGGTCTCCTGGAGCCGGTGAAGCTGCTCTTAGGTAGCTCCAGGCCCTAGTGCAAATGCAGCTCCTGCTTTGAGTGGCTATGGCTCCTAAAATTGTTGGGGGCCTGCCCATTGGCCATTGCATTTGGTCAACAAAGAACAAACTGTTACTTCAACAAGCTTCCAGGAGCTGCAGCCTGGAGCCCAGCAAACAGGTGGCCAATGCAAATTTGCAATGATCAGAACTTCCTAGACAAGGTGAAAAATAGGTAAGGACCCAAAAGGTATTTAGAGAGAGACGAGAGACAAAACTACCCTTTTGCAGCTTGTGGCCATTCCCCTCTTTGTTAGCTATAGTAGTGGTCCACCGGCTTAGGCCAACGGCATCAAGTTATGAGCGTTGATGCATCTTACTTGAGTATGAGCCTATCGTTATAGCTCAACGCACTGAGAGCAATAGATGATTTCTTTTCTTTGCTGAATTAAGATTTCGAGCCTTTCAGAAGTTATTTATATAATTAGGTTGGATAATTATCTGCTTCAGTGCCTCTGCTATTTCTGTACTGTATGTGAGCGTTGTTAGGATGTGCTTATCTAGATTTGTCTATCTGGAATTGTGCAATTCTATCATTTATGGAACGAAAAATGGATTTATAGATTATAGCTAATTTAAATTGTAGATTGGTTGCTACTGCCTCATTTAGCCACAGCACCAAAAAAAAAAGGTACACAACACATACCTCAACTAAACAAACACAAAGGCTAGCTAACATTTTCGCTTCACATGGCCTTCAATTTACACGTTCAGAACAGCGTAGCTAGATCAACCACTGATCATTCCCTCAGCGAACGACACAGAGGGAACAAAACAGGCCTATGAGTTACAACCTTGGACCACATCCACACAATTGACATACGAGGAACGTCCAACTGCACAGCCCATCCCATGGTTAAGGAACCATTCAACATGCGGCGGCCATGGCGCATGGTGCGGGTTGGGGCATTTGGGCAAGGGAAAGAGCAGGGGTCTGGGCAAGGGCGAGGGTGGTGGAGCAATGCACCAAGGGTGGCTTGGTGCTGCAGCGCACGGTATCGGCGCGCACGGTGCGGGATGGGCGCACGCCATAGTAGGGAGGGTGACATGAGCGACCGGGCTTGGCGGGGGGCCGGGAGAGGGAAGAAACAAGCTACGCTTGGCCCACAAGAGTTTGGTCTCTCGGGTTTCGAATTAGATTTGAATCTGATTTGAATTTTTGGCCGATTCAAATTAAATTGAATTCAAGTTTCAAATTTTATTCAAGCATTGGACTTTCCCAAAATGGGATGTTACATCACACATCTTACATTATCTCATGACATGTCGTCATTGCCCATGTGTCATGTGCGCTTGTGTGGCTGCTATGTGAGAAATCCTTATATGTCGCGCAGCGTGTAACCACCTATCTCCCATCCCATCAGCAAATGGAGGGACGAGACAAATTTGATGATGTCAGCTCCTCTCAAAAGTGAATCCAAAATTCAAAATGCCATAACTTTTAAGCCAAGTATCTGATTCCTCGTCTGTTTGAACTGTCATTGTAATACCTGTGGGAAAGAAAAAGGAAGGAAAGCGAAGAAATTGCCGTTAGAACCCTAGAGGTTAATTTCGGGCAGGGTAGTCCGTTCACAGAGGTACCTGACCGTCCGGGGGCTAATCGGCACCTCTCATAACCATAGGGTCATCACTCGGCATAAACAAACCTGAAATATTCAAAGGACCTTGAAAACTAGCCCATTGTCCCCAAATATCCAAGTATGCTCACGCCTACAAAAAGTTTCTGAAAAGGACAGCGTAGCAAGGTGTGAAGACTGGCCAAAGCCAGCCAAGTAAAAGAGGCAAAGTCCCATTTGGTTTAACATAATATCAGCTGGTAACCTATATAGAACAGTGAAGACAACACAACACCCTCCGAAAACACAAAGAACAAGAGAGCCAGAAGGCCATAGTCACGAGATAGCATACGCATCCGAGAAGGCACGACTACAAGCCAGATAGCACAGCCAACCGAAGAAGGGATAAGGGAGAAGGAAGTTTGAGCACAACAATAGTCGACAGCACTCAGTTCTTCCTTCCCCATTCGTTCCAAGTCCAACAGAGAAACCATAGCCACATAGTAAAAGTCAGGCCGTAAGGTAGAAAGCAAGGTGAGCTGACCAAGAGCAAGGCGACGACGATGGCAAGAGGCCAGACCACCGGCCATGAGACCGTCAACCTTAGGAGGAGGTCACCTCTAGGCGACACCCAAGTATCCGAGAAAGAGACAGCCACATTCAACTTCCAATCCCTTCCCCAAAGCAACCCTACAATCACCCGACAAAGGTAGCCGAAATCATGCAGACCTTAAGGTGAAATCATGCAGACCCGTAGCCAACTAGTAATCAATAGAATGGCATAGCATCGCTAGGGCACCAGGGGACCAGCACAGAGAGCACCAACCAAGGGTAGAGGAAGAGAGTAGAGGAAGCAAAACGTACCGAGGAGGTGAGCCACCGTGGTGTAGGGAGGGCACCGCGCACCCGACGGCCATGGCATGCTCCCCCGGCGCATGGCATGACCTCGAGCCCCGCCGGAGCCATCGAACAACCACCCTCGGCCTAGCCCTTGACATCTTCATCTTCTCGGCCAGCTTGTCCAATCTTGTTGCTGAGGCGAGGTGATTTGACTCCTGATTCTGAATTTTGTCGCAAAAGCGAGCGTGAGCACTCCGACCCCGTGCTCCGCGAGCCAATACACAGAATGCAAATAAATAGTATGCATGGCTTATCAAAGGAAGGCTCAGATTATTTTATTTTTGCGTAGAGTGCTTTTGAATACAATTATTTAAAAATACCTAAGACCTAGCAGTTTGAACCAAATCGTAATGTGTGAAAAGAATGCAATATCATTAATAATGATACAGATTTTTCGTTCACCATATATGGCATCTGCACCATATGCTTATTTTCCAGCGTTATAAACGCTTAATTTACCACTGGGACGACACCCAGGACAATTCCAAACCAGGGCTTTCCACTGCCCTCCACTTTTCCATTCCCATTTTCCAAACATTTTTAAATAGAACTATATCTATTTAAGTTCCCATGTCCGCCCTTGACCGTGGGCACGGCTATTCGAATAGTTTTAGACTCTGCAGAGTTTGTACACTTTCACCACAAGAGACAATCAACTCGTTGCCCCACACGATTTCTTAGTCATGTGGTTGAGCAGACCATCACAGTGACTTTTCAAAGTACCTCGCCCTTTCCGTCATTTCACCCTATGGGTCGCTCCCACTTGCGGTGGGTCCCATACGTTGTGCGGGATGTTCTCCTTCTGAACGTCTAGCAGCTGGCCACCACCCCTACTAGCCCGCCACAGCAGAACTTCACCCTCTACGAGTGTCCCATTCAAGCCGTCTCACGGACAGCCGCTTGCACTATCCCACCACCCTCTCCTGGAAGGATGACTTTCAGGGTTCGGTAAATTTACTAGGCCAAGTTGTATTTTACAGACTTGTGGTTGTACTGTTTTTCACAGGAGGTCATGACAAGATTCAGTCCTTAGTGGTATCTGGGCAGTTCTACCACAAACCACACTCTCGTGCACCACTGCACCATACTCCCGAACCATCCGCCCAGATAAATAAGCAATTTGAGGTTTTTGGGAATATAAAATAACCATTTTCAACATACATCAGTCATTACCACCATGACTGCCCAACCAATATTTCTCAGGATTAAAAGTGATGCTAGGGCGCTCCTGCGCCCATGAGTTTCTAAGCAAAACTAAGCATGGCACATAATTACGGACTTACTTTTGAAAAGTTACCATTATAATTTTGCTAAGGCGACAAAGTTCACATATTCGAGCATTCCAAAGGAGGTGTAATATTAATCAAGCAAACAATGGGCATATAACTAAAATCTTAAATTAACATGTATTTGCATATAAAATAATAGCATGAAATTTGATGATTTAAACCAAAGTAGTTTGCAGAAAACGTAGGTTCAACATGATCAAAGTATTGACTCGCCTGACGCGGTTTACCGCGGTCTTGAGCTCACACAATGCTTTCTTGAGCTTCTGGTCTCCCTCTTCACTTTGAACTTGACCTCGCTTGATCCATCGAATCTTCACGACTCCGATTTCTAATTACGCGACAAACGATCAATCCAAATAAAAGCAAATAACTCAAAAGACCCAAATAAATCCAATCTCTAAATAGCCGATTTAATTTAAATTATGCATTTATTATGATTTGAGAATAGAAGGATGATTTAGGTTAGTGTGTTGCAAGCACAGAAAGGTGGTTTGAGCAAGAGGACGAGTTGTCCGAATGCTTTACCGTGAGGGAAAATTTTAGAAGTACAGGGGATCAAAAGTGAAGATGTACCTATAGGAACTATCTCGCTTTTGGGAAAAGAAGGTGGCTGACATGGCCGATTGGGGACATGCGAGGCTTGACCTTTTATTAATAATCTCTTTTATTATTTTTGCATTTATCAAGAAAGTTCCATGAGTCGAGTTAGACTTATAGACCGGTGTAAGAATTTAGGGTATTAAATTTATCTTTAGGTAACGTATTCCTCACGACTTGGGTTATGCTATTTTATGGGTTTTACTTACTAATTATTCAAGTATCCTCCTAATGATTAATTTAATAATTCACTAAGGCACATGAGTGTTTAATTGTCTCATTGATGTCTATTATTAAATTTTATTATATCCTTATTTACTACCATTTTTCCAAAAGTTGCCCTGGAGACTTATTTATCGATGACGGCTAATGGCGGGGTTTATACTTTAAATTATGTTTTTTTTTCTAATTTTAAATATGAATTTTGTTCCCAATGGTTACGACATATTGTTCAACTAATTCTATGAAGTCGCTTGATTTATTATTTAATTAAAATTACCGCAAAGATTTATTTTATGGCTATTTGTTAAATGTTATGACTTATATTTAGTTAAGGTTTTGTGGTGCATTGACATTTACACCAAAACCTCTTCTCTGCTAATGTTCTTTTATCAATTTTATAGATTTAGAGCAATTAATAAAGGCACATTAATTATTCATGCATGATAATGAACCTAATATTAAACCTTAAATAACGTTATTTATGCCCTAACTAAATTTATCAGTTTCCATGAACAACTTCTGATTTTCCCAAATTTGCTTGACAAATTTGCTAATTGAAATGGATAAAAATAAAAGAGTGTGCGAGGGGGCGATTATGAGACTCGAACCTAGGACCTGTACCTCAATGCCTGGGTCGGCTAACCACTGGGCTATTGCCCCTTTGGTGATATTGGCAGGGAAATAAATTCGAAGAGGTGAGGGATGCCCGGGGGGCAAAACAGAGCAAATTGGGGCGGCGCACGGCTGACGGCGTCGCTGGCGAGTGGCGGCCAGGGTGGCGCTGGGGACCACTAAAATGAGTTGCTCAGGAGGTAGGGAAGCTAGAGGCTTTGGCGCATTGGCCGAGAGCGATGCAAGAGGCGGCAGCTGAGCGTCGGCGGCCGCCATGGAGGGAAAAGGAAACAGCGGCGCCGACACGGGGAACGAATCCGGGCAAGCACGAGCTGAGGGGATCATAGTACACCTACCATGGCGGCCGGTGGAGTCCCCGGGTGGCGAGGTGGCCGCGGCGTGCTTGGCGGTACATGGGTGCGTGTCGCCATGGAGGGAAAGACTGGGCACGAGGAGCTCCGCCGACGCTTGAGGGAGTTCGGGTGCCGAGGTCCGCTCCGAGTGGGAATCGGAGGAGCCCACCAGGGAGGAGGGAGCAGGCGGCGCGACGGCAATTTCGGCGGCGGTGAGGAGCTCGGGCGGGCGCCGACGCGTGGAGGAAGGGATAACCTAGTGTGCGCGGGAGCAGAGAGGGTTCACGGGATGCTTACGAATGCCTAGCCAGGCGGAGGGGCAACACGTGGTGGCGCGATGGCCCGTGGTGGCGCAGGGAGGCTTGCGTTGCCGCGGGGCTGCGGCGAATGGAGAGCGAGAGCGCGGCTGGGAGCTTCGTGATGGCTTGAGATGCCTCTGTTCCGATGAATCGAAGGAAATGCGGCGAGAGGGAGCGGCGCTGGCGGCGCGGTTTGGCCGGAGTTCGGGAGATGTGCCGCGCGGCAGTTCGGTGCATGAAAACTCGATGCTTCGGTGGGAGGCCGACGGGGTGGGGCACGCCGAGATGTGACCAATGGCTGGGTGTTTGCCGAGTAGCGAAATCGGAGTGGAGGCGTAGGCGCCCGCATGGCCGCGGTGGGCGGCGGGCGAAGGGAAGAGGAGGAGAGGGGAGGCAGGGAGCCCTAGCGGGGTCGGGGGACTTCTTATAGCCGTGGGAGGGTGTTGCTGCGGAGGCCATGTCGCCACGGAGGAGAGGAGCGGCATGGTCAGGTGAGGCGAGGTGACGGGAGCCGCGACGACGCGCGTGGCGCACCGGGATCTGCGTGCAGCGGAAGCGGGCGCAGCGGATGGCAGCGGCGTGGTGGCGTCACGGTGATGGCGAGGCGGTCTGTGGGCGCGGAGGGACACGATGGCAGCGCGCCGGGCTGGCGAGGCATGGCGCGGCCCTGGAGGACGGGAGCGAGTTGCGACGGAGAAAGATCGGGGCCAACAGGCGGGGAAAAGAAAAGGGTTGTCGGCCACGTGCAAGAAGGAAAAGGGAGGAGGAGAGAGAGAGGAAGAGGTGCGGGCCACTGCAATGACAAAGGTGAAGAGGAGAAAAGAATGGGAGAATTTAGAAAGCTTTATCAACCCTTGAATTTTTAGATTTTCAGTTCAAATATTGGTTCAAGTATCTAAAGGCAAATTTAAAATTCCTCTATTTTCGATTTTATTTCTCTTGACGAATTTTTGAATTTTAAGTTTGAGAACCTCGGTTGATCCCGAGTGTGAGTGCTCTAGGTCAATTTGATTTAAGGTGAATTTTTAGTAAATTTTGATTTTTCTAGATTTTGGTTCTTAGTATTTTTAACTCACATTTAAACCATTTTGTATCATAATTCTTATTTGTATTGGAGAATTATTTCTAGTTATTATTTGCTCAGTACAGAACTCAGGAAAACTCAAATAAGATTTTGACCTAAAATTTTCAAATGCCAGCAAGATGCAAATAAAAGTTTTAAATTTATCAAAATTTTAAACATCCAAAATTTAGGATGTTACAGCTTAGTGTCAAGCGTATCAACTTTTGTCGTTTGATTGACATTTAAATAAAAGGTTTGCTTTGCAAGACCAGCAGCAAAAGTTGAAGATGGTAACATTATAGAGTAGGTGATAACACTTTGGGCTCAGGGAGGGGCCGAGGTGTTACAGTCATGTTCTTTAAGACGAGACTTTCAAAATAAGGTCTCACTTGCATATATTTTAAGATCATTTTTATTTGAAACTAGTCTCATTGATAGGTTTGAATTTGTTTACATTTGTCCAACCACTAAGAACATTGCCGATTAACTGGTAGAACATCAACAATGAACTATTAGAACATAGGCAATGAATTTTTGGAATATTGAAACCAAACACATGTAACATTGACACATTCTTCTATAGAACAACGTCGATAAACTGTTGGAAAATCGAAACCAAACACATAGAATATTTTATTTTACCTATTAGAATATTCAGCACCCTCCCGGTCTATTTCCATAACTAATTCGAAATATACGCACCAAAACATCCTCTATAAACTTTTGAAACATTAAAAAATAATGTGGAATATTTTTTATCTATTTGTATATATGCAAGTTGGGTCTAGTTTCGAAGATCTCGTCGTAAGAAACACAAGTCAAACAGATCGTGAACTGGTTGTTTGGTTTAAAAGTACGATCGATCATTTGAAAATTTTGAATTGCAGATAAAAAGACATCTCAAAGTTCATGCGCTGAGTTGGGCCAAAGGTGGGCGGCATGTGGGTTTCTTCCGCGGGGTAGCATGTAGATGTGCTCATTTGGTCCTTGGGTTACCGCTGAACCTAATGAAGGTGGACTTCCAAAATGGCCGGAATTGACTCGATCACGGCCCTTACCCAACTTGCCTTGAGCCCTGTCTAGGTGGTCCTGCTGGGACGCCATCACGAACGGGCACTCTCTCAGCCCAAACATGGATGTTCACGTCGTCGTGCATCCTCCGTCTCCCAGTGTAGCATAGCTGGCACCAACATGTGGGAATGGGAGGCCACGGTGGCCATGATCCATCCGGGAGACTTGTAAACCCCAGAAGCAACGGCGAGCTAAATGGGTCGGTGGGTGGCACCATCTTTACTATCTTAAATATTCAATTTGGTGGTGGTGGTAGTGAACGTCTACCTGCCTTCACCCCACTTGGAAACGTACACCCTCAGGTGGGATCATCTTGTTCGGTTCCTCACGCTCAATGCATCCCTTGCAATTGCTCGTCCTCGCACAGTCCACACCACGATTCGCTTGTCCTCATTGCCAATCTCTCTCACCTAGTCCCCATGTCAGCATCCTTCAACCGCCCTCCATCCCTCCCGGCTGTGGCCACCTCTCGAACTCACCCCCTTCTCCGTCCTCGGTTCTCTCCTCTCTGTCATTCTCCTCGCCTACAGCCTCCCCTCGCTGGCCCCTTCCATCTCTAAACAGATCCATGCCGCGGATACAAAATATTTTGTGGCTGTTTGGGAGAGCTCCACCACTGAAAATGTGGATGCGAGACGGCGGCTCCACCATGGAGCGGCTCCACCGTGGATCCGAGATCCCACCATGGAGTGTTTGGCTTGTGCAGACTCACGAGATCCACACGAGTGAGGTTTTGGTGGGATGGGTGTGTGTGATGGCATTGGTGAGTGGTACTACTACAACTCACGGTGGAGCACCTTGAGAAGCTCCATGAAATCCATGGATCTAGCCCCTCGAGATCGAGGATTTTGAGTGGATCAGTTTGCGGAGAGTTGGAGCGTTTAGGTAAAATTTCGTCGGAGTGGAGTGTTTAGTGGATGCGAGAATTTGGTGGAGAGCTCTCCCAAACAGGCCCTATATCTAAAGTTATTGAGTTAATTTGGCAAAACTACAACTTGTCAAAACTATGAGACGCGATCGAAAAAGTGTGCCTCTGTGTCGCTCTTCTACATGACGCATGGGATCTCGCCCGGGTTGAGAAACCAGCCACCACCTCGCCGCTCCTCATTGTCGTCGCTACATGGAGACGGAGCCTTCCCGCTCCTTCCTCCCTTCTTCTCCTCCCCTTGTGAAACCCAGGCATCCCTTCTTTTTCGGTAGGGTTGGGACCGCACTTTGCGCGGTTCAGGTCTTCGAAGGTGAGGGCCTCGCCTCCCTCCTATG